>SJYC01049172.1:0-55219 GCA_006408675.1 Madoqua kirkii
GGCTTCCAGTTTAAAATGACCCTTTTGTGCGACTTCTTTGGGGACTGTGTGTGAGTTCTCTGCCGTGGCTTTGCACTGATGGTGGAGTCCTTTTGAAAAAAAAAAAAAAGAATAAATGGAAAAAAAAAAAGCAACACTGAAAAAAAACTCGAGACTTTTTTTTTTTTTTTTTTTTTGGCCTGTGCTTTTTATCTTGTTCCGGAGCGGAAGGTTAACAAGGTGATGTCGTCTTCTGTGTCGATTGAAAACCACACGTGAGGAGGAAAGGGCAGGCAGACGTGGGGTGGGGGGAGCCACCTGGGGGTGCAGGGAGGCTGTGTGAGCTGGAGCTGAGGGGCTGGAGCCTGCGCGTTCGGGGGGCCGGGGTGGGGGTGACCCTCCCAAGGGAGTATCCATCACCGCCCAGGTGTGCCCAGAGCAGCTTGGATCCTCTCCTCTCGTTTTTGGTCCCAGAAATCTTCTCAGCCAAGGATGGGTGCTCTAAAGGGCCTTCTTGTTGGATGCTGAGAGTCCATTAAGTAATGTTGGAGATTTCATTTTGGTGTCTGACTTGGACGCTGCAAAAGTGAGATCCTTGCCTGCAAGCCTGTTTGTGTCCCGGGTGTAGGAAGCAGGGGGCCCGTGTAGGAAGTCATTGACCCTGGCTGTAGGAAGCAGGGGGCCCCGGGTCATTGACCCGTGGGCGGCCCCCAGGGCTCGGCCTTGGACCGGTTTCTGATGGTTGCGTTCATCAAGCTGTACGCCAGGCTTCCAGGCTAGTCTCTCCGTTTTGGGGGGCAAATGCAGCCGCTCTGATCAGGCTCTGCTAAGTGGCTTCGGTCGTGTCCGACTCCGTGACCCCATGCCTGCAGCCCGCTAGGCTCCGCTGACCCTGGGATTCTCCAGGCAAGAGTACTGGAGTGGGTGGCCGTGCCCTTCTCCAGGGGGACAGGCTAGTCTCCACGAGATGTTCTGCTAAGTGGCTTCGGTCGTGTCCGACTCCGTGACCCCATGCCTGCAGCCCGCTAGGCTCCGCTGACCCTGGGATTCTCCAGGCAAGAGTACTGGAGTGGGTGGCCGTGCCCTCCTCCAGGGGGACAGGCTAGTCTCCACGAGATGTAATCGGCACCGTGATTTGGTCCTTCACAGAGCCCTGAACGGCCAGCTGTGTTCAGCAAACACCTTCATGCTGTTTAACGTGAAGAGCCCAGTTTCTCTTCCACACGCTTTGCTGGCAGATGGAACCAGTCTGAGATGGAGCTGACTCTGTCCTTGAGCCGCTCCTGGCAGAGCTGAGCCTGAAATGTCAGTTTGTCGGCCCTGAATTTCTTTTTTTTTTTTCTTCTCCCCAGTGTGGACTGTGCTGAGCTTGTTCCTTGGATTCAAACTGAGTTTTGTTTTCTTTCTAAATGATTTTGAGTCGCCCCCAAGGACACACCCTGCAGAAAGACGGGGCTGGGGAGGTTTCTGGACGGCCGATTCTTACGACCCGGTTCTCAGATCCGTCAATTGAACACGAAGGCGCGTTTGCTCTGGGTCCTGTGGTTTCTGGATCCAAGTGTCCGAGGCTTCTGCTGGGGGGTTGCGGGGCGGGGGTGGGGGTGCTCTGCCTCTCATAGTCAGCCATAGCGAGCAAAAACCACCGACTGGCCGGCAGACACACCCTGGTGCCGGCAAAAGCGCTTTAGGAGCAGTTGTTGGTGAAAAAAAAAAGTCGTTTTCGATTTCACCAGCACGTCTGTCTCTTCACACTGAGACGGAGCGCGGATGAGAAACCGTGGTTCTCTGCCTCCAATCCCGTGGCCCTTTTCTCAGTTTATGGGTGGATTTTTTTTTTTCTTAAATGACTCCATTCTTTTTTGTTGAAATGCTGACATTCTTTGAATGAAGGCAGATACAGAGTCCCTGCTGCCGAACCTTACTTGACTGCATGTCAGCATTTCGGATTTTTTTTTTCAGTCGACATGATGGATTCTTTTTTTTTGGCCGTTGATTGAAGTGATGAGGTTTTTCTCTCAGTGTACAGTTGCTTCTGTTGTGTAGCTGGAATCACAGAGAATGAGCTTAAAGTCCTGAAGAGGTCTCACTTCAGTCGGTCCGTGGCTGTGTCGGGGTGAGGGAAGTCATCTCAGCAGACGCGTGAGGGGCAGTGGAGACTCGTGGGCATCTGTCCCGACGGTCCCGCCTCGCCTCTTGCCCTCTCTCCTTGGAGGTGTGAGGTGACCCTGAGCCCAAGAGATGCAGCGAAGTCGGGCGGAACCGCGTGCGGGGTTGTCCCAGTGAGAGGAGGCAGGCCACCGCCCCAAGGTGTCCGCGCCTGAAGAGACGCAGGGTGTTTGCAGTGTTTAATCGAGGCGCCCTAGCGCAGCAGGCTGCTTTGAGAGCGGGCTGGAGGGGGACAGAGGTCCCGTGGCTCAGACATGCAGAAGCAGTTGAGACAGAGAGCGCTTCCAGAGGCTCTGTCTGAGTGTCGCACCGCAGACGGCAACGCGTACGAGGGCGTTTCTCACTCAAATCGAGGGCAGCTGGTCCTGGCTCAACTCTGGGGTCTCCAGACCCAGCACACGGTCTGGTCTTACTTTTATTCCATTTTCTGGAGATGAGGACCCCACTGTGGGCACTCACAGGGGCCCTCTGCTGTGACGGGCAGGTCGCCCTGCATCCTACAGACTTTGCTGACGTACAAGCCGGTTTTCTTCCAGAAGGACGGTGAGATTTCCACACAGGTGACTTGAAATGATGTTTTATCATCATTTATTTAGGCAACATCTAGAGAAGGAAGGGGCAGCCCCCTCCAGTATTCTTGCCTGGCTAGTCCCGTGGACAGGGGAGCCTGGTGGGCTACAGTCCAGGGGGTCGTAGAGAGTCAGACAGGACTTAGCGGCTGAGCGACACCAACAGGCTTTTAACAACTGTTGGAAAAACACCTTACCGTGCATGCACGCACATGTCCACAGACACACACAGAGCAGAGAAATGAATAAGTAGAATTACGTTGTATGTTCAGCAACGTACTTCAGTGAAGTACGACCGCACCAGACTGGAGGGTTGATGTGATTCGTATGTTGGCAGGCGGACGTGACTTTGGGAAACGAGCCGTGCAGGGACCCACACCGGCTACTCAGAAAGTTTCTGCGAATCCGGGGCTCCAGGTGACCGAGTGTCAGAGCGGAGACGTGGATGCTGAACTGAGACTCGAGGGCAGGACTCAGTTACACCGTGAGAGCTGCGGGCGGGCCCGAGGCTGCACTGGGTGGGACAGATGTGTGTTGCCTTCTCAGCACGTTTTGGAGAGTGTTTGCTGGTTTGGGTCATTTTCTGGGGAAACGAATGTGTGTTGTTTCTGCACCGTGGTGGAGGGTGAAGGGAGCATTCTACAGAGGAGCACAAGAGAGGGAAACCGCTGTCTGGGAGGAGCCACGTGCCTCCTGCCCTTCCTCGGTCGCAGGGATCCTGTGCGGTGGCCGAGGTCAGGTGGGCCGGCCGTGCGGGACCTCGGGGCGTGTGCTTCATTTTCTCCAATTCAAGGGAACCTCTCTGCCTCTGCAGACAGGACTCCGGAAGACACAGTCAATGCCGACACGCTGTAGGTGCCCCGAGCCTCTCTCTGAGGTTCCTGACAAAGCTTATCCACGGTGAAACGCTACATAGGAAATGGCTGGATATTTAAGCTGAGGTCTCAGGGAACCATTAGGCACAAGACTCTGAGTGGAGACACTGTACTGGGCACATCTGTGCAAACGACGCCCACGGACGCCTCTTCTGCCCGCAGCTCAGCTCGCGATTCCTTCTTCTCCTCGGACAGAGATGCCGGCAGAGCTCACCTGAGTTCAGGGTGAGACTGTGCCCGGTTCCTGACCTGAATCAGACTCAGGCTTGCTTTCCGCTGGGACAGCGCGTGGAGTCCCCGGCACCAAGGATCGCAGACCAGTGACCTCAAACCAGAAGCATCCATCCTCCCCCCGCCCTGGGAACCAGATGTCTGAGGTCAAGGGGTCCCAGGGCTGAGCTCTGTCCGGAGGCTTCAGGGGAGGGTCCTCCCTGCCTCTTCCGGCTTCCGGGGGCTCTGGGCGTCCATCCTGAGCTGATGGCCGCCTCCCTCCCGTCTCCGCCTCGTCCCCACGTGGCTTCTCCTCTGCGTCCGTGTCTCTCCTCTTCTCTGTCTTATAAAGACCCTGTCCCTGGGGTTAGGGCCACCCCCAGCCAGAAGGAACCTCATCTCAGACCCTTCACTCCGTCACATCTGCAGAGACCCTGCTTCCACATAAGGTCCCATTTGCAGGCTCCAGCCCTCTCATTGCATGGGGTTCCTGTCCTGGGCGTGTGAGGTAATCCCGGCTCCCCAAGACTGTGGTCGTACCCCTGGGCTGCTGCTTCTCTGATCTCGGTGAACCTTCACGGAGGCTGGAGGAGGAGGTGACAAGTCACTTGTTTCTGAGACTTTCAAACACCCGGATTTCTGGAGCAAACACACGGCAGGGCTGAGGCTGAGAGATGGGGCTCGGTGGAAAGGTTTTGAGCCGCAGGGAAGTGGGGTCGCGGACCTTATGGTCTGGGAACTTTGCTGGGACTCTGAGCTCCTTATTGAAAGGAGAGGACAGACGAAATCAGCACGTGGTCTCCACGGAGAGATTCTGCTCAGAACAGAAGGGCTCGTTTCTGCTCAGTATGTGAAATATGTGGACGCACATGATGGCCCACTCATTCCTTCTTACTGTGCACTTCAGAGAAAGGCACAGAGACAGAGGAACCGGGTTGTGTGTGTGTCTGTGTGTGCATATATATGTGCATGTCTGTGTATATTGTTCTTCAGCTGCTAAGTCATGTCTGATTCTGCGAGACCCCACGGACTGGAGCCCAGCAGGCTGTTCTGCCCATGGGATTCTCCAGACAAGAACACTGGAGTGGATTGCCATTCCCTTCTCCAGGGGAGCTTCCTGACCAAGGGATGGAACCCCGGTCTCCTGCACTGCAGGCGGATTCTTTACCGCTAAGCCACTGTATATACGTGTGGGCTTTGCGGTGGCTCAAACAGTAAGGAATCTGCCTGCAATGAAGGAACCAGGGGAGGTGTAGCTTCAGTCCCTGGGTTGGGAAGATGTCCTGGAGGAGGGATAGCAAACCCACCCCAGTCTTCTTGCCTGGAGAACCCCCTGGACAGAGGAGCCTGTTGGGCTGCAGTCCATGGGGTCGCAAAGAGTCGGACACGACTGAAGCAACTTTGCAGCTTATATATGTATGTATGCATGTGTATATATATGTGAATTTTCAAAAATCAAAGGTAAAATGCTGTTGGAGGCACAACACTTTTTTTGTACCTGGGAGTTTAAATATAGCTCTGTCCAGGGGATGCTCCAGGCAAGAACAGTGGAGTGGGTTGGCATTCCCTCCTTCCAGGGGATCTTCCTGATCCAGGGCCGGAACCTGGGTCTCCTATGTCGCAGGCAGATTGTTTACCAGAGACGCCCGTCATATATGGAGGTGAATTTTCAGAAAGCCAAGTGAAGATGTTCACAGCGGGCATAGCTCTTTCTGTGTCCAGCGCTTCATGGGTACAGACGTTTATACTCTAAATATAGCTCTTCCAAAGGCATGGCCACAGGTGGAAATGTGTGTACCGGGTATTCATTTTTGATACCCAGGCAGGGAGCTCCTTGAGAAGGGGCACTCAGCTGCTTCCGGGCTGGGGTGGACCCCGGGGCGCGGGGGCCCTCGTGTTGACATCTTCCCGCTGCCTGGTGCTGAGACGGGGGTCTGTTGGGTGGGCCTCGGGAGCGCAACTGTTTAGGAACCTCACAGCTCTGCATTTGCCTTGCGGGGTGTCCCATTTCTGGATACGGACTCAGGAGGAAGACAGGTGTCTTCCCAGTTCCTCGAGGCGTCACGGCGCTGATGTGCGCTAATGACCGAATTAGTCATGCCCTCTGGCAGACAGGCCTGCACCATCCTTTAAATCTTGATTTTTTTCCCTTCACAATTTACTTTTCATTGGAACATAATTCCCTAAAATTCACCCAAGTGTGCGACTCACTATTTTTTTTTAGCACATTCTCAATGTACTGTAGTCATCACCACTATCAAATTTCCGGAGAGTTTTGTCATCTGCAGAAAGAAAAGTCTGCACCTGTTAAGCACTCATTCTCCAAGCCCCTCCCGCATCCTCTTCACTGCTGCTGCTGCTGCTGCTGCTGCTAAGTCACTTCGGTCCTGTCCGACTCTGTGCAACCCCATAGACGGCAGCCCACCAGGTTCCCCCATCCCTGAGATTCTCCAGGCAACAACTGCAGTGGCTTGCCATTTCCTGCTCCACTGCATGAAAGTGAAAAGGGAAAGGGAAGTCGCCCAGTCGTGTCTGACTCTTTGCGACCCATGGACTGCAGCCTGCCAGGCGCCTCTGTCCAAGGGACTCTCCAGGTGAGAGTGCTGGAGTGGGCGCATCACCTACTCCGCTGCGAGGCGACCACAAATCTCCCTCCTGTCTCTGCTGGCCCCTTCTGCACGTTTCCTCTGAACAGAATCACACGCTGGGCGCCCTTCTGTGTCTGCTTGTCCCACCGAGCAGCGTGTCTTCAGGGTGCATCCACTGTGCAGCCTGAGTCAGAGCTTCACTCCTTTTCCTGGCTGCGTAATATTCCACTGTGTGCACGGACCCGTGCTGTCTGTCCACTCACCCATCCACCCACCCATCCATCCACCTACTGATCCACCCATCCATCCGCCTACCCACTGATCCATCCATCCATCCACCCACCTACCCACTGAACCATCCATCATCCATCCATCCATCTACCTACTGATCCATCCATCATCCATGTATCCACTGATCCATCCATCATCCATCCACCCACTGATCCACCCATCCATCCACCTACTCACTGATCCATCCACCCATCCACCCACCCACTGATCCATCCATCCACCCACCCTCTGATCCATCCACCCACCCACTGATCCATCCATCATCCATCCACCCACTGGTCCATCCATCATCCATCCATCCACCCACCCACTGATCCATCCATCCATCCATCATCCATCCACCCACTGATCCATCCATCCACCCACCCACTGATCCATCCATCTACCCACTGATCCATCCATCCATCATCCATCCACCCACTGATCCATCCATCATCCACCCACCCACTGATCCATCCATCTACCCACATCCATCCATTCACCCAGCCACTGATCCATCCATTATCCATCCACCCACTGATCCATCCATCCATCATCCATCCATCCATCTACCAGCTCACTGATCCATCCATCCATCATCCACCCACCCACTGATCCATCCATCATCCATCATCCATCATCCATCCACCCACTCATCATCCACCCAATGACATTTCTGCTATCTCCACTTTTTGGCCATTTTGAAAATACTTCCTCATACCAGTTATTGCATGGATATATCATTTCTGCTATTTTTCTTCTGAGTTCTATAGAATTTGTTACAATCTAGAGTCAATTTTATGGTTTTTTTTATGGTTGTTTTTCTTTCTTTGGCCGAGAGGCATGTGGGATCTCAGCTCCCAGATCAGGGAGCAAACCTGCACCCCTTGCATTGGAAGGCTAAATCTTAACCACTGAACCACCAGGAAAGCCCTGGTGACTGTTTTTTTTAGACCCGATGCTATTGCACACTTAACGGACTACTTACAGCCTCGTGTAAACATAAGCTGTAGAAGCCCCGGGAAGCCAAAAAATTCGAGTGGCTCCCTTTATCCCGACACTCGCTTTATTGAGGTGATGTGGAACTGTGCTGGAGGTATTTCGGAGGTCTCCCTGCATTAACGATGGTGGAAAAACACACCCCTACCACTGCGTCTTACCCTTCTAGTGAACCATCTGTTTCAATATTCCCATGTTTTTTTCCAGGCTTTGAGCATAATTTTTACATAGTTATAATAATACTTCATGCAATTTTGGACTTTTCCCACCCAGCACATATGCGTGAGGTCGGGCGCGTTAATTTATATGAAGAAATACAACCGCCACAGGGAGCCAGGACTGCGCGCCAGCCAACACAAACATTCCTGCCTTCACCGAGAACATCTACCAGGCAAAAGAAAAAAAAGCCAATTTAAAAAAACCCACTTAATGTGAGTGGAAAATTGAGTTACGTTGCATGATACCACCCAGGCTGAAATCCTCAAAGAAATCGACCCTGAATGTTCACTGGAAGGACTGATGTTCCTTCAAGCTGAAGCTCCAGTATTTTTGCCACCTGATGCGAAGAGCTGACTCACTGGAAAAGACCCTGATGCTGGGATACTGATCCACCCATCCATCCACCTACTCACTGATCCATCCACCCATCCACCCACCCACTGATCCATCCATCCACCCACCCTCTGATCCATCCACCCACCCACTGATCCATCCATCATCCATCCACCCACTGGTCCATCCATCATCCATCCATCCACCCACCCACTCATCCATCCATCCATCCATCATCCATCCACCCACTGATCCATCCATCCACCCACCCACTGATCCATCCATCTACCCACTGATCCATCCATCCATCATCCATCCACCCACTGATCCATCCATCATCCACCCACCCACTGATCCATCCATCTACCCACATCCATCCATTCACCCAGCCACTGATCCATCCATTATCCATCCACCCACTGATCCATCCATCCATCATCCATCCATCCATCTACCAGCTCACTATCCATCCATCCATCATCCACCCACCCACTGATCCATCCATCATCCATCATCCATCATCCATCCACCCACTCATCATCCACCCAATGACATTTCTGCTATCTCCACTTTTTGGCCATTTTGAAAATACTTCCTCATACCAGTTATTGCATGGATATATCATTTCTGCTATTTTTCTTCTGAGTTCTATAGAATTTGTTACAATCTAGCTTCAATTTTATGGTTTTTTTTATGGTTGTTTTTCTTTCTTTGGCCGAGAGGCATGTGGGATCTCAGCTCCCAGATCAGGGAGCAAACCTGCACCCCTTGCATTGGAAGGCTAAATCTTAACCACTGAACCACCAGGAAAGCCCTGGTGACTGTTTTTTTTAGACCCGATGCTATTGCACACTTAACGGACTACTTACAGCCTCGTGTAAACATAAGCTGTAGAAGCCCCGGGAAGCCAAAAAATTCGAGTGGCTCCCTTTATCCCGACACTCGCTTTATTGAGGTGATGTGGAACTGTGCTGGAGGTATTTCGGAGGTCTCCCTGCATTAACGATGGTGGAAAAACACACCCCTACCACTGCGTCTTACCCTTCTAGTGAACCATCTGTTTCAATATTCCCATGTTTTTTTCCAGGCTTTGAGCATAATTTTTACATAGTTATAATAATACTTCATGCAATTTTGGACTTTTCCCACCCAGCACATATGCGTGAGGTCGGGCGCGTTAATTTATATGAAGAAATACAACCGCCACAGGGAGCCAGGACTGCGCGCCAGCCAACACAAACATTCCTGCCTTCACCGAGAACATCTACCAGGCAAAAGAAAAAAAAGCCAATTTAAAAAAACCCACTTAATGTGAGTGGAAAATTGAGTTACGTTGCATGATACCACCCAGGCTGAAATCCTCAAAGAAATCGACCCTGAATGTTCACTGGAAGGACTGATGTTCCTTCAAGCTGAAGCTCCAGTATTTTTGCCACCTGATGCGAAGAGCTGACTCACTGGAAAAGACCCTGATGCTGGGAAAGATTGAGGGCAGGAGGAGAAGGGGGCAACAGAGGGTGAGATGGGTGGATGGCATCACCGACTCGATGGACATGGGTTTGAGCAAGCTCCAGGAGGTGGTGAAGGACAGGGAGGCCTGGCGTGGGGTCACACCGTGGGGTCACAAAGAGTCAGATGCGACTGAGCGACTTAGTACACACAGCACGTGGCGTTTTACAGGTTTCAGGTGGGATCTGGCTTTTCCACATAAGCAAGTCCATCTTGACCCATTTATTCCGTATAGATGCTTTCTGCTGCCAAGTCACTTCAGTCGTGTCCAACTCTGTGCGACCCCAGAGACGGCAGCTTACCAGGCTGCTCCGCCCCTGACATTCTCCAGGCAAGAACACTGGAGTGGGTTGCCATTTCCTTTTCCAATGCATGAAAGTGAAGAGTGAAAGTGAAGTCGCTCAGTCGTGTCCGACTCTTCGCGACCCCATGGACTGCAGTCCCCCAGGCTCCTCCACCCATGGGATTTTCCAGGCAAGAGTACTGGAGTGGGTCGCCATTGCCTCCTCCAAAAATGCTTTCAGGTTTCCAGAATTATGTGTTTCGTTTTCGACTGCCACTGAGGTGGTCATCACACAGGAGGGAAAAATGAGGCGTCTGTGCAGCACTCGAAAGCTGTGCTTATTTGTTCAGTCTTTAAGAGTGTTTCCCTGCTTGAATGGTTCTTATCACACAGCCCGGTGACAAAGTGCCTGGCCGTTAGTCTTGTCTCAACTGGACAGAACGCTGCCATTCTCTCCCTCTGGGTTTCGTTTCCATCAACCGTCACCGGCCGTTTTCCGGGGAGGCTTTGCCGACAGACGCAGTGGTGCGAACAGGTGAAAACTGATGGTGGATTCTGGGACTGGCCGTTTCCTTCTCCAGGGGGAGTGCTTGAAAGCGCGTCTTAGTCGCTCAGTCGAGTCTGAGTGTTTCCGACCCTGTGGACTGTAGCCCGCCAGGCTCCTCTGTCCATGGGACTGTCCAGGCAGGAATCCCGCAGTGGGTTGCCTTGCCCTCCTCCGGGGGATCTTCCCGACCCGGGGATGAAACCGAGGTCTCCCGCGCTGCAGGCAGATTGCTAACCACTGAGCCACCAGGGAAGCCCCGAGCAGCAGTGATTCTGTGTTGAAATAAGAGTGTGAGATTCGGCCACGCTGAGCGTTATGGGGTGGTATTTAAGGACAGATGCTGTGGTTTAAAAAGAACGCCGGGACTGTCTGCTCAAGGCTCCTCTGAGCATCTTTGTCCTTCCGAGGAAGACACAGCAAAACTGTGTTTGGACGTGTGCGTGGTGAGCGCCAGGAATCTGCCTCCTGCCTCTTCCTTGGGTCCATGTATCAGTGTTTCTGGAGCGAGCACTCGGGGTCAGTGATGGCAGGCACACAGCACCTGGCCTCCAGCTGGGCACGGACATGCAAGTGCCTGGACTTACAGGTGGGGACGTCTGGGGCTCAAAGACAGCCTGGGCGAATGTGGGGATGCCCCAAATCCAGCATGGTCTGGGGTCTACCTGAGACGACGCACCACGGGATGGAAGGGGCTGTGCTGGGGGTGTGAGCAACAGGGACTGCTCTGCCCGTTGGCTCACAGATGCGCGCGTCGTGAGAGCTGCGAGTCAGGTTTTATTTGGGGCCAAGTGAGCACGGCAGCCCGGGAGACAGCACCTCAGACGGCTCCAAGAGGCTGCTCCAAAGAGTCAGGAGGGAAGGTCGGTGTGCGGGGGATTTTGGTGAAGGCGCAATGCACGCAATCATGCACATATTTCTGCAGAAGGTTTCTGTCAGTCGCGAGGAAACCGTCATCACCATGAAGGATTTCAGTGCCTGTCCAGGGACAGAGGAGCCTGGTGGGCTGCCGTCTACAGGGTTGCACAGAGTCGGACACGACTGAAGCGACTTAGCAGCAGCAGCAGCAGCAGCAGCAGCTAGATAGGAGGCTTCCCAGGTGGGGCTAGTGGTAAAGAACCTGCCTGCCAGTGCAGGTAGACGTGAGAGGCTTCGATCTCTGGGTCGGGAAGATCCCCTGGAGGAGGGACGGCAACCGCAGCCTTCTTGCCTGGAAAATCCCAGGGGCAGGGGAGCCTGGAGGGCTGCAGTCCACGGGGTCCCACAGAGTTTGACATGACCGCAGCGATTTGGCATGCACGCACGCACTGGACTTGAGAAGATACAAGAGTTGGGCTCATGCACTTGCCACCTGAAAAAAATCCAAGTATCTGAAGACCTGTCCTGCCGATCCTTCCCAGAGCACAGGAAGTGTGACGGCTGCTGTCCACCCTGAGCCCCTTTCGGGGGGCGGGTGTTGAAGGTCAGCAGCTGCAAGAGCTCTTGATCTCATCCTGGATGGCAGGTGCCCGAGGCAAAGGGTAGTTGGCACTTTACCCCAAAGAGACTTGTCCTCAAGGGGCCAAGGGGGCTAGCCCCTCCTCAGACCGACCTGCCCTCCTTGGAGGGAAGAGCCCGTAACGTGCAAAGGGGAGTCCTGTCTCACTCACCTGGGACGAGCCCCGGGAAGCGTCTAGAAACCCACTCTGGGTTTGCCCTGAGTGCACGTCCTGGGCGCTTTCCCAGCTCTGAGGAACCTCGCTTTTAGCCACGCCTTGTGTAAGCTAGGGCCAGTGGCCAAGAAGCTGTCTGTCAGTTCAGGAGATGTAAGAGGCGTGGATTCGATCCCTGGGTTGGGAAGATCCCCGGAGGACGAGATGGCAACCCTCTCCATATCCTTGCCTGGAGAATCCCGTGGACAGAGGAGCCCGGTGGGCTGCAGTCCATATAGTTGCAAAGAGTCAGATACAAGGGCAGTGAGTTTGCAGGCAGGCAGCTGGCAGCACCTTAGTTTTCCTTCCAGGAATTGAACTCACACCCCCGTGCGCAAGGAGTGTGGAGCCTTAACCACAGGACCCCCAGGGAACTCCCCATCTTTGGGTCTTTTGACATTTCCTGCAGGGAAGCGCACACACATACACAGAGAGAAGCAATTTCAGAAGCGGGGAAGGCAGGATGCTGTTGACCACCTCAGGTGCCCGCGCCCACATTCCCCGGAGGCCGAGGGGACAGGGGACGGGTCAGAAGCACAGACGACGGGTTGGGTGCGGGGCCTTGGGAAGCCAGAGCTGATTTCCTGCACTCACTTCAAAGGACGCTGCTCTCCGCCCACATTATCTTCCCGAATTCCTTTCCCCCTTCGAGAGTCTCTCTGTTGCCTTTTGATTCCTGCGTGAACTCTCGGCTGCACACCCAGTGTTAAAAAACAGAGACGCCACAGCCGGGGAAAACGCACACACATACACGTCTGCCCCCTCCCTCCCGGTTTCAGAGGACCAAAAAAAAAAAAAAATTCATAAGCAGAGGCATGCTTTTCTAATAAAACTTCATTAAATAATGGTTATAAGGGATGAAGCTCAGGCGGAGACAAAAGCAGACGATGCAGGGGCTCGCTTTGAACTGTTTTCCTGTAAAGACAAAGCAAACACGGGCTCTGCCTGCAGCTGCCCCCCACCCCCAGGAGAACCAGCCCCCAGCTCCCCGCCGCCCGGTTTCTGAGGGTGGAGAGGAGGCTTGGCTGGAAGCTGACCAAAAACTGGTTTTCTCTTACGTTCCCTCCTTTGGTGCCCACAGGTGAGACTCAGAGAAGTACAGACACCCAGCTATGTTTCTCTCTCTTTAAAAAGATTTTTTTTTTTTAATTAGAGGATGATTACAATGTTGTGTCCGTTTCTGCTGCACAGCAACATAAATCAACCTTGTGCTTACCACTCAGGCGTGTCTGAGTCTCTGCGCCCCCACGGACCGCAGCACGCCAGGCCGCCCTGTCCATCCCCAACTCCCGGAGCCTGCTCAAAGTCAGGTCCATCACGTTGGTGATGCCATCCAACCATCTCCTCCTCTGTCATCCCCTTCTCCTCCCGCCTTCGATAATTCCCAGCATCAGGGTCTTTTCCAGTGAGCCAGTTCTTTGCATGACGTGGCCAAACTGTTAAAGTTTCAGCATCCATCAGTCCTTTCAATGAGTATTCAGAGTTGATTTCCTTTAGGATGGACTGGTTGGATCTCCTTGCAGTCCAAGGGCCTCTCAAGAGTCTTCAACACCACAGTGCAAAAGCATCAGTTCTTCTGCGTTCAGCTTTCTTTATGATCCGACTCTCATATCCACAGATGACTGCTGGAAAAAGCATAGTTTTGACTAGACAGACCTTGGTCGGCAAAGTGATGTCTCTGCTTTTTAACTCGTGGTGTGGGTTGGTCACAGCTTTTTGACGAGATGGATCCCAAACACGAGATGAGATGCAAAGGGGCTTGCTGCGGTCTGGCCTCTCTGGCCCCTGCAAGGTGACGCTGTGGTTATACCAAAGCCTGTCTGCGTTTCCGGCCACACAGCTGTTCTCACGTCTGACTCAACAGCAGGGCCAGGCTCGGGGACCCCGGCTCGAGGACTCTGGCGGGTCACCTCCCCTCTGTGGACCCAGGGGCTCAGCTCACGGGCTGAACTGTGTCTTCTCCTCTCCTCTCACCGCTCACACGCCACCAGCTCCGGGAGGAGCAGGGATCATGGAAAATCCATAGAATATTCCAGGTCCATTTACTGGCTCCTTTTCCCTTCCCTCCCTTGATTGCCAAGTACGAGCGGCTGACTCGAGTTGAAGACTCTTGGCAAAATGGATCCTGTTAACAGTGTCTTCGAGGTTTCTCTCTCAGGACCGAGGTCCGAGTTCAAGGAGGGCAATGGAGGATCGTAACTCATCCGGGGACGGGGGTGAACATTAGAGTGTGTGCCTGCTTAGTGCCCGACTCTCTGTGACCCCAAGGACTGCAGCCCGCCCGGCTCCTCTGTCCATGGGATTCTCCAGGCAAGAATACTGGAGTGGGTTGCCATTTCCTCCTCCAGGGGATCTTCCCAACCCAGGGATCGAACCCTGGTCTCCTGCACTGCAGGCAGATTCTCTACCATCTGAGCCACCAGGCAAGGGAAACATGAGTGATGACTTGGTCAAGTTCACACAGGCGGGCAGGTGGCTCGTCCCCCAGGGCAGTGAACTCTTACTGGACCCCTGGACCTTGATCTTGACTTCCGTTCCTACTTAGTGACCCTTTTCTCTTTAAATTTGTGTAGCTGTGTAGTTGCTTGACGACGTCGCCTTCATTTCTGCTGTATACAGCCAAGGGAATCAGTCACACCCACGCGTCTGTCCATGCTCTGCAAGATTCTTTTCCCATGCGGTCATTACAGAGTGCCGAGTAGAGCTCTCTGGACGATGCGGTAGGTTGCCGCTAGTGACGTGTTTCATGCGTACTATCAGGGAGAGAGTGAAGGACACGGAAGCCTGGCGTGCTGCAGTCCGTGGGGCCACAAAGAGTCAGACTTGACTTAGCAGCTGAACAACAACATCAGCAAAGGAATAGCGTGGGTTTCCCTGGTGGCTCAGTGGGAAAGAATCCACCTGCCAATGCAAGAAACGCAGGTTCGATCCCAGGGTTGGGAAGATCCCCTGGAGGAGGGCATGGCAACCCACTCCAGTATTCTTACCCTGGGAAATCCCAGGGACAGAGGAGCCCGTGGCGGGCTACACTCCACGGGGTCGCAAAGAGTCAGAGATGACTGAACGACGAACAACGACCATTATCTACTCGGGACACCCGTGAACAGTCCCGCCTCACCCCTGGGGAGCTGGCCTCAACCCCCATCTGGGGAGAGGGGAGGAGACTGGCATTGCTCCTGAGAAGAACTGGGGTCAAGTGTGAGCAGCTGGTCCTAAGCTTACTGAGGCCAAGTCCTGGGAAGACTTGGTGGGATGTCTCTGGACGCCAAGGGCAGATGAAGTTGGTGCTGGGCGTGGTGTCCCCAATGGACTTTCCGGGTGGCTCCAGTGGTGAAGAACCTGCCTGCTACTGCAGGAGACCCGGGTTCGATCCCTGGGTCGGGAAGATCCCCTGGAGGAGGAGGGCGTGGCAGCCCACTCCAGTATCCTTGCCTGGAGAATCCCACGGACATAGTCAGAGATGACTGAACGACGAACAACGACCATTATCTACTCGGGACACCCGTGAACAGTCCCGCCTCACCCCTGGGGAGCTGGCCTCAACCCCCATCTGGGGAGAGGGGAGGAGACTGGCATTGCTCCTGAGAAGAACTGGGGTCAAGTGTGAGCAGCTGGTCCTAAGCTTACTGAGGCCAAGTCCTGGGAAGACTTGGTGGGATGTCTCTGGACCCAAGGGCAGATGAAGTTGGTGCTGGGCGTGGTGTCCCCAATGGACTTTCCGGGTGGCTCCAGTGGTGAAGAACCTGCCTGCTACTGCAGGAGACCCGGGTTCGATCCCTGGGTCGGGAAGATCCCCTGGAGGAGGAGGGCGTGGCAGCCCACTCCAGTATCCTTGCCTGGAGAATCCCACGGACAGAGGAGCCTGACGGGCTACGGTCCATGAGGTCACACAGAGTTGGACACGACTGAAGCGACTTACGATGCATGATAGGGTCCCCAGGAAGGGCTGGACTGTGGGGGACACTCCAGGTAGGCACAGAGAGGGGTCCATGCTGGTGTCCTGATGAGGCCAAGGTCACCCCCGAAAGAAGACAGATGGAGTGAGGTGGCGCAAGATGGGGACGTTGACGCGGGGGCAACTGCCAGCCGCAGGGAGAGCAGAGACCCCGACAAGGGCTGGAATTCCTCCCGGTGCTTGTTCCTGCACTGAGGGGCGCTGGGAAGGGCATGCGTGTCTGGAGCCAAGCCCTGCACTTCCGCTCACCACCATTCCTGGGTCTCCTCCAAGAGAAACCCGCGCCGTTTCTACAGGGAGCGTTCAGCCAACGTTCTCGAGGGGACTCTCCGAGACTATCGGATTCACGCCCGCCGGCTGGGGGAAGGGGCTGAAATCGAGGAGCCACCTGAGTCCCGTTTGCAGAGCTGGAAGGCCAGTGCGTCAGCCCGCAGAGCCGACGACCAAGCGTCCACCCCCAGGACACGCCGTCAAGCGTGATGAACGCCGAGGGCTTTAAGCAGCTGTTCCTCCCCGTCCTCTGGGGGAAGGTTAGGGAAGACCCTGGGGGCTGGGGGGCTCCGTGCCACCGAAGTCAGTCTGAGTCTCAGGACAGAGGGGCTCCCGCGCTGCGTCTTTGCTCGGTGATCACCGTGTCAAAGGCGCGGCATCGTCTCCAGTCAGCGTTTCCTGCTTCAAGCACTCGCGCGTGTGTGTGCGGATGTAGTGTGTGTGTGTGTGTGTGTGTGTGTGTGAGTGTATGTATGTGTGTGTGTGTATGTGAGTGTGTGTGTGTGTGAGTGCATGAGTGTGTGAGAGTGCGTGTGTGTTTGTGAGTGCGTGTGTGTATATGAGTGTGTGGGGGTGAATGTGTGTATGAGTGTGTATGAGTGCACGTGTGTGTGACTGCGTGTATGTGTGAGTGCATGTGTGTGTATGTGAGTGCGCGTGTGTGTGCATGTATGTGAGAATGTGTGTGTGTGTGAATGTGTGTGTGTGTGTGCAGATGTATGGTGTATGTGTGTGTGAGTGTGTGTGTGTATGTATGAGTGTGTGGGGTGTGTGTGAGTGCAGTGTATGTGTGTGTATGAGTGTGTGTGCATGTGTGTGAGTGTATGTGAGTGCATGTGTGTGTGTGTGAGAGTGTGTGTATGAGTGCATGTGTGTGTGTATGTGTGAGAATGTATGTGAGTGTGTGTGAATGTGTGAGTGCATGTGTGTGTGTATATGTGTGAGTGTGTGTGAGTGTGTATGTGTGTGTGAGTGCATGTGTGTATGTGTGTGTGTGAGTGCATGTGTGAGCGTGTGTGTGTATGAGTGTGTATGTGAGCATGTGTGAGTGTGTGTGCTCAGGTGTCTAGACTCAGCATGGTCACACCTGGTGAGGTGGGGAGTCACCAGCCATCCCTGGAGGCCCCTCCCGAGACCCGCACCTTGACACTGAGACTGGGATTCAGTGGTGAACAGGGGCTCTCCTTGGGGAACTCAAAGTGTCAGTCGCTCAGTCGTGTCCGACGCTTTGAGACCCCATGGGCTGTGGTCCGCCAGGCTCCTCTGTCCATGGGATTCTCCAGGGAAGAGTACTGGAGTGGGTCCCATTCCCTTCTCCAGGGGGTCTTCCCGACCCAGGATCGAACTCAAGTCTCCTGCATTGCAGGCGGATTCTTCAGTGAGGTGCTTCCAAAAGCAGCTGACTCGGGGTGTGTCTGTCGGGGACACTGTTCCTGAGCTTTAAAAGTGTCCTGATGGAGATCTGAGGGGGAACAGTACAAACCTCCAGTGGCCACACGCAGACGTGAGAGTTGGTCTGTAAAGAAGGCTGAGCACCGAGGGACTGACGCTTTTGGAGAAGACTCTCGAGAGTCCCTTGGACTGCAAGGAGATCCAACCAGTCCCTCCTAAAGGAGATCAGTCCGGAATATTCATTGGACAAGTCCATGTGGAATTCAGAGTACGTAGAATTGTTTAAAGCCAACGTCACTCCAGGATCTTGGCAGGGGTTGGTGCAAAAGGCAAAGGCCTTCCTGCCATCCTTCTGTGAAGCCCAGTCTCTACGGAGCTTTACTGGCAAAGCCCACACGCAACTCTCGATGTCCACAGAGAGGGCCACTGGGCATGGGGGGAAACCCTCCAGAGTTTCCACAGCCCCCGGCCCTGCCCTGCTGAGGCTCAGAGCCGTATGGGGGCCGTGACTCTCGGTATTACCAGTCGCCAAGCAGACTCACTAAGATCCCACCAGGCCTGGACACCCTCAGACTCTTTTTTTTAGGTTGTAAATTTTTTTTCTTCGTCTGGTTCTGTTCCACCCTCAATTTGATTAATTACCGAGGCGTTTGGGAAAGCGGGGGGACTGGGGGCGGCGGGCAATTGATTTACAAAGTGTGTACACGTGATTTCCTTCAAGGACTGTAAATTCACACCCAAGGAGTCGTTGGAACAAGGGCCCCAGGTGCTTCAGGCTTTGAGGTGGATTCTGAGCAAAGCGCTGGCGTTTGGGGCTTTGTGTCACTGTGTCTCCCCGGTCGCTGAACCCCGGGTAGGCAAGGGCGCGAGCTTAGGGCCTGGAAGCACACTCAAGGCGCCGTGGGAACTGCAGACGCGTTTGTTTTCTGTTTTTCTCTCCTGGTCATCACAGCAGCCACAGAAGCAGGCACGGCAGAGCCTGAGACAGCCAACCCTCCCTGCCGCCCGGCGCGGCGCCCACGAGTCTCGTCTCCCGGCTGGCGCAGCATCCGCAGCAGCAGAGCAGCGCTGTGCCCTCCGCTTGTGGCTGCCTCAGCCGACCCAGCCGGGGCGCAGCGGCCACACACCCCACTTTCTTTGGGCGGGGCTCACACGGCCGTCCAATACAAAGAGGCCATCTCCACGCGGGGCCCCGCTGGCGCCAGCATGCAGTGCCGTGAAAGGCCTCAGCTGCTACAGAGCTGCTGTTTACAGACGTGCCTTCCGGGCACACTGGCCCCGCCCCACACTCTCCCCATCAGCGTCTCGGCCTCGCCTCTGGGCGCCCTCCGTCTTCTGTGACGCTCCCTTGCTGGGTACTGCTGACCCTGGGACTGACATCTTGCAACAGCAGACAGTGGCAGATTCCACGCAGAGCCAAACCCAGTGCCACGTGTCACTCGGAAGGCCCGTCACACCCTTGCCTGATGGCGCTGGAAGAGCCACCCACCACCCCTGGAGTGCACTCGTCTTCCAGGGCAGAGTCCAGTTCACCGTCTGTCCTTGTGAGGTTGCAGGGAACCCTCCACAGGGGCGACTCCACCCCTTCGGGGTTTCTGATTGCTGCTGCTGAGTCGCTTCAGTCATGTCCGACTATTCGACCCCATAGAGGGCCTCCTACCAGGCTGCCCCGTCCCTGGGATTCTCCAGGCAAGAACACTGGAGTGGGTTCCCATTTCCTTCTCCAATGCATGAAAGTGAAAAGTGAAAGGGAAGTCGCTCAGTCGTGTCCGACTGTTAGCAACCCCACGGACTGCAGCCCCCCAGGCTCCTCCGTCCATGGGATTTTCCATGCAAGAGTACTGGAGTGGGGGCCACTGCCTTCTCCGCGGGTTTCTTATTAAGAACCCACAAAACCCTCACAGGCACCGGGCCCACCCTTTCAAGGAGGGGATCTTCTGCAGTGTTCATAGTCCACCCACGTGATTACATTTTTCTATATCTGAGGGCACGGCCTTTACAGTACACAGCCCTGAATCTCCATCACAAGACACAGTCTGTACCGTAAAACCTATCACAGGACACAGCCTTTGTAGTACACTGTCCTAAGGCTACATCACAGGACACACCTTTACATTACAAGCTCCACCACAGGACACCGTCTTTATAGCACACTGTCCTGAGTCTAAATCGCAGGACGCAATCTTTACAGTAAAATCCACATCACCGGACACAGCCTTTACGTTACAGTCTCCATCACGGGACACGGTCTTGCAGTACACTGTTCTACTAAAGCTACATCACAGGACACAGCGTTTACAGTACCCTCCACACAAACCAGCCCACGCTTCCCTCCGCGTATGCCCGGTGGACGCCCTGCGGGGCCTTCAGCCCGCCCCCCGCCCCGTCCGAATGGCATCTCACATGCCTTCCTTGTGCTCCTCTCCAGAAGGACCCGCAAAGCCCCCAGATGGCGTCGGGCCCACCCCCGTGTCCCAGAGTCGCAAAAGCCGAGCTGTCAAGGGCACTCCTGGCGTTTGCTGAAATGCTGGCCCATCCCCGCCCCGTCCGAATGGCATCTCACATGCCTTCCTTGTGCTCCTCTCCAGAAGGACCCGCAAAGCCCCCAGATGGCGTCGGGCCCACCCCCGTGTCCCAGAGTCGCAAAAGCCGAGCTGTCAAGGGCACTCCTGGCGTTTGCTGAAATGCTGGCCCAAGCCAACCCATTCCGCCTGAGTCCAGACGCCATGACGTCAGTCACGCTGGGGGCCCCTTGAGGATCCCGCCCTCCCTTCCCCCGAGCTGGGCCATCGACTGCTCCGGCTTCACTCTCTACTGGACAACATCCTCGCTGCCAAGCGGGGCCCCACTCACCACCCTCCTCATCACCGCCTCTTACCGCCTCGCCGTCAGAGAGCTGGGCTCTCCAGGGCCACGGGGCTCTTGCCCTGAGACCAGTACACGTGGCTCTGGCTTTTCCAAGCGTCTCTGCACCTGGTGCGCCAGCCTGGCATCACCGAGCGCTCTGTCCATACGGGCCTTCAGGCCCGTCCGGAAAATCCACCCCACGGGGCCGGCGGCAGTCTGTGCTGCCTTGTCCGGCAAGCAGGAACTCACCCGCCGTAGAGCCTTTCCAGTGCTGTCCGGGGAACCGTCCACCACTCCCCAGTCTCCCACCGAGAGAATCTTGTCCCCTGGGCACCACGCGCTCTGTGGGGGCCGCTGGCTTCCTCCACCCCGGGGAGCCTGGGGCTCCCTCGCCTGCCGCGTATCCTACTGACAGCTCCAGCTGTAGGCTGATTCTCCCTGTTCACTGAGCCCAGGGTAGGCAAGGTGCACGCCGGGAGCCTGGAAGGGAGGTCGAGGAGCTGCAGGAACTGCAGACACATTTCTTCTCTCCTGGCTGGCGCGGCATCCGCGGCAGCAGACAGACTTTAGTCTCTCCTGTCGTGGCTGACCCAGTGGATGCAGCCGGGCCCCAGGACCAGTGCCCGCGCTTGCTCCTCATGGCGCTCACACAGGCATGCCACACAGAGGACTCCGTGGCTGAGCGAGGACCTCGAGATTTCCACGCACGGTGCTACACACGATCTCAGCTGTTCAGTTCAGTTCAGTTCAGTCACTCACTCGTGTCCAACTCTCTTCGACCCCACGGACTGCAGCACACCAGGCTTCCCCGTCCATCACCAACTCCCGGAGCTTACCCAAACTCATGCCCATCGAGTTGGTGATGCCCTCGAGCCATCTCATCCTCTGTCCCCGCCTTCTCCTCCCACCTTCAGTCTTTCAGGATCTTTTCAAATGAGTGAGCTCTTCACATCAGGTGGCCAAAGAATTGGAGTTTCGGCTTCAACATCAGTGCTTCCAATGAACACCTTTGGGATCTCCTTTAGGATGGACTGGTTGGATCTCCTTGCAGTCCAAGGGACTCTCAAGAGTCTTCTCTAGCACCACAGTTCCAAAGTGTCAATTCTTTGGTGCTCAGCCCTCTTTACAGCCCAACTCTCAGCTGTCACATAGTCACTGTAGAAAACATGGGGCCAGGGAGCCTGACCGGTCCATCTTGGCCAATTTGCGCTCTCCGCACAGGCTTGACGACCTGTCTTCAACGCGGGGGGTGTGGGTGAGTGTTGGGCTCTGCACCGAGGCATTGGGGCTGAAATCCTCCCCTCGTTTTGATGCATTTTTCTTTCTTTCTTTCTTTTTAAAATTCTGTTCTTTGACACTGCGGCCTCTCAGATCAGGTTGGGAGCAGGTTCGGAGCTGATAAAAATCAGCTCCCTTGTGGAGATTGGTGATAAACTGGTTCAAATGAGGTTGAAACTGGGAAATCTTTCCTCTGGGCAGAGGCATGTGGAAACTCACCTACAGGCAGTGCTGTGTCCGGCTTCTCTGGATGTTCCCTAGTGTGGTCCTTTAGGCCAGGGGTCTCCAACCCTGGGGCTAGTTGTAAAGAGCCTGCCTGCCAGTGTAGGAGACGTAAGAGACAGTTCCACTCCCTCGGTCGGGAGGACCCCCTGGAGGAGGGCACGGCAACCCACTCCAGGGTTCTTGCCTCGAGAATCCCATGGACACAGGGGCCTGGGGGTCTACAGTCCATGGGGTTGAACGGGATTTAGCACACATGCACACATGCCCTTGACTTTGTGATCTAAGGAAGCATTTTATACCCAGGGTGTGCAGTGACTTTGCATGTGAAGCTGGGCGTACACAAAGAATTCGAGGGTGTCCCCAAAGTCATAGCCCATTAGAGGTGATGTGTAAGGGTCAGTCAACTTCCTGGGCTCCTGGCCCCCACCCCAGGAGCGCTGAGCAGACAAAATGTTAGAGTAACAGAGAGGTCTCAGCAATGCCCCCGGGGGATGAATGCAGAAATGCCAGGTGGAAACGCACGGGACCTCTGCTCAAGGGGTGCGTTTGGCCAGGGCGCAGGGCTCAGAGCCCGCCCGGAGCACATGAGCGGAGAGATTCTCAGCCAGGGCTTCAGGAGGATTGTCAGGCAGCTTCCCGGCCCCGCGGTTCTTGGGGGAGTGCTGGGTGCGACAGACACAAGCAAGGACCTTGCTTGCATTGATTAAAAACGACTGGTAATAATGGCGAGAGGGTGCTCACAGCCCCCGACCATGTGTCTCTGATTTCCAGGGGGTCAAGATCTCATTAATCTTCCCCATGTACTCACAGCTCCATGCCAGTTTACCTTTAAAAGGACACGGTTTGATGAAGGCTGGAGGTAAATTCCCTCCACTGTAGGGCAACCTCTCTCTCTTCTCTTGCCCTGAGACATTCGGCGGATGGGGGTGGCCTGCCACCAGTGTCCCTTGGTGAAGATAAAGTGGGATTCAGTATTTACTGACATTTTGCAAACAGAGTCAGCGTGATACAGATGATGCTTTTTTTTTTCTTTCCAAAGCGGTCTCTTTGTGATCCCATTATTTAGCCATTTTGGCAGAAGGTTGTCCTGCCCAAATCCTTCCCTTCTTCTTCTTCTTCTTCTTCTTCTTTTTTTTTTTTTGCTGAGCACAAGGTTACGCTGTGTTTTGCGGCCCCTTCTGTGTGGGGTTTTGACCTGTGGCCGTTCTTGGTGGTGAAACAGGAGTGGAAGTGAGCACAGCCCCAGCTGCATCTGGCCTTTGAGACGGAGTCTTCTCTGCATGCTGTTCTCCGCTCACAAGATGGGAAAGCTGGAGACAAACTCCCAGCCAGCAAGACCACCGAGGAGAACTGTGAAGGGCTGGGCGGATGGAGCAGGAAACCCGAGTCCCTCAGCGGCTGTGCGGAGCACATGCCTGTCCCCACGGACAGCTCCCCCGGAGCTGTGGAGAGAGGCAGAGAAAGACGCTTGGGTCATTCCCGCATCCGTGTGGGACACAGACTAGGACTCCAGGCCCTACTCTTGTGTTTGAAGTGAATGCAGGCTGGCTGTTCCTGCAACTCACACTGTCAAAGTGAAGTCACTCAGTCTGTCTGGCTCTCTGCAACCCCCTGCACTGTAGCCCACCAGGCTCTGCTGTCCATGGGATTCTCCAGGTAAGGATGCCGGAGTGGGTTGCCATTTCCTTCTCCAGGGGATCTTCCCGACCCAGGGAACGAACCTTGGTCTGCCTACACTGGAGGGAGAATCTTTTATTGTCTGAGCCACCAGGAAAGGCCCCAAGGACAGAATTAATTTCAGCCAAACCGTGTGCAGGTTTTGAGGGCAAGGGTGGATATCTAAGCCAGCTTTTAAATCTCTTTTGTCTCAAAGGATCTGCTCATTTTATCAGAAAATCATTGCTAATTTTATTTTCTGTTTTGTATAATCCTTTATTTTAAAAAAGCCTGTTTGCCACTCAGAGGTTGGGCGCAATCCAGGGCCATATTTGTCTTCAGCGTAACTAGCTTCCTGCCGCAGGTCTGCCTGCTGAAGGCACGCTGAAGTATGGAGATCACCGTCCTAGCGCTCATGTGTGTGCTCCTGGAGACACCCTACAGAGACCAGGCACTCAGCCTGGCCTTTGCCGCCTGAGTGTCTCACCCCCAGGCATCACTGCTAACCTGGAATTACTGTAGGAGAGGCCACTTCAGTTTCAAGCCCCCTCCCCCAAGTGCCAGGGCCCGGGAGACGGTGATGGGTGAGTGACTCTTCCCAGACACGACGCTGCCCGGGCCGTC
Organism: Madoqua kirkii; assembly: GCA_006408675.1. Lineage (NCBI taxonomy): Eukaryota > Metazoa > Chordata > Mammalia > Artiodactyla > Bovidae > Madoqua > Madoqua kirkii. Next base: position 24,483 of record SJYC01049172.1, read on the forward strand.
AGCACAGAAAAGAAGCTGTCTTGCTCTCACACGCCATATGTGTGTCACCTTCAATCCGTATTTGGAAGCCCCATTTCTCCTTGGAATAGTGTTAGGAGGTGGTTCTTGGAGAGAGGTCTAGGGATAGGTGAGGTCACGAGGGTGGGGTCCCCACGATGAAATTAGTGTCCTTGCAAGAAAAGACCTTGTAAGGAGATCCAACCAGTCCACCCTAAGGGAGATCAGTCCTGAGTGTTCATTGGAGGGACTGATGCTGAAGCTGAAACTCCAGTCCTTTGGCCACCTGACGCGAAGAGCTGAGTCATTTGAAAAGACCCTGATGCTGGGAAAGATGGAAGGCAGGAGGAGAAGGGGACGAAAGAGGATGAGGTGGTTGGATGGCATCACCGACTCAATGGACATGAGTTTGAGCATGCCCCCAGAGACGGCAAAGGACAGGGAAGCCTGGTGTGTTGCAGTCCATGGGGTCGCAAAGAGTCGGACACGACTGAGCGACTGAACAACAAGTGAATGATGGCTCCGTGTCCTCTCTTCTCTCTGTGTGTGGGTGCTGAGTGCTGAGTTCTCAGCCCAGGACATCTTGGAGAAGATGTACAGAAACTTAAAAAGAAAGTATCCCCACCTCTCACCCCAGCCTCTGCTGTTTTCTCCAGCGACCTGACAGCCCCTTTGAAAGGTCCCATCCAAACTGAGGCTTCCCTTTCCTCCTCCACCACCTTCTCACACCAGGCACACACCTTCCTTGATTCTCGAGCTCTAAGACCTGTCCGATCCAAGACGCCGGCCAGCAGCCTTCCTTTGTAGCAGATCTTCCGCTCTTAGTCAGAGCTGTTCAACAAAAACCTGGAGTCTACAGAATGCATATTTCAGATCGAACGGCAACGGTAGGGCTTTGTTTCCTTCATAACTAATGAATTCTGCTCCTAGATTCCGAGGAACGGAGGTCTTAAAGGAGATGGTGACGTGGCCGTGGACGGAGCACACGTGCTGGGCCGTCGCGGTCTGCGTGAAGGTGAGGGTGCTTCTGTCTATCCATCCACTCATCTCCCTCATCTCTACCTCCTGTCCTTCCGTCTCTCTGTATCTATCCATCTGCCTGCGTCCATCCATTCTATAGTCTGTCTATCGTCCACTACATCTGCCCTCCGTCTGTCCATCCACTAATCTCTATGTCGTCTCCTTCCATCCCAGTCTTCTCTCTCTGCATCTATCTGTCTCCATCTGTTCTGTAATCTGTCCATTCACTATATCTGCCCTCTGTCTGTCCATCCACTAATCTCTACTTCCTGTCCTTCTGTCTCTCTGTTCTCTCTCTGCATCTATCTACCTATGTCCATCCATTCTATAGCTGTCTCTTATACACATCTCGTGAAGGTGAGGGTGCAGGGCAGAGGAGCTGCCCCGGCGAAGGGTGCAGGGGAGAGGGAAGGGGGGCGGGCGCCTGCCTGTGGAGGGGGCGCTGGCTTGTCTCCCGCTAATGGCAACACAAACGGCCTTTATGGCCCTAATTTACAGAGCACTCCTCGGAGTGGAGTCGGGGTAAATCACTTCGATATCAAGATTTATGTCTCGTGGGCCAAGGACTAATTTCCATAAGGCATTTACCAAATCCATCTTGTCCTCGGAGGCTGTGATAAGTGGGCGCCCCAGTGGCCCCTGACCCCGGCGGCAGCCCCTCCCCACACTGTGTTTCCTCTTTTTCGTTCTTTCTTCTCCCCTTCCTTCCGTCCTTCCTTTCTCTCTCACTGTCTCTCCCACACCCCCTCCCTTCTCTCTCTCCACATTTATCTGTGTCTGTCTATTCCTCAGTCGGTGTCTCTGTCCATCCGTTATGTGGACAGGCAATGGCTTCGGTCCTCTCCAACCCTCTGCGACCCCATGGACTGTAGCCCGCCAGGCTCCTCCGTCCATGGGATTCTCCCGGCAAGAAGACTGGAGTGGGCTGCCAGGCCCTCCTCCAGGGGACCTAGGAACCCAGCCGGCGTCTCTTACGTCTCCTGCATTGACAGGCGGGTTCTTGACCACCAGGGCTGCCTGGGAGGCCCTCCATCAGATGTGTCCACCATCTACCCAGCTGTCCACACCTTTATTCTCCACCTCGCCAGCTCTGCATCCTGCCATTTATCTGTGGGTCTACCTACTGACCTGTCCTCTGTCCAGCTCCCCTCCCCTCCCTCTTGTCTCTGCTGTAACTCTGTCCACCCACCTGTGCCCATCCGTTCTCTAGTCAGTCATCCAGCTATCGATCCATCCATTTCTTCTCTCTCTCCTCTCCTTCCCTCCCTGCATTCTCTCTCTTTATCTGTGTCCTATAGTCTGTCTATCGTCCACTATATCTGCCCTCTGTCTGTCCATCCACTAATCTCTATGTCCTCTCCTTCCATCCCAGTGTTCTCTCTCTGCATCTATCTACCCTTGTCCATGCATTCTATAGTCTCTCTATCATCCACTATATCTGCCCTCTGTCTGTCCATCCACTCATCTCCCTCATCTCTACCTCCTGTCCTTCTGTCTCTCTGTTCTCTCTCTGCATCTATCTATCTCCATCTGCTCTGTAATCTGTCCATCCACTATATCTGCCCTCTGTCTGTCCATCCACTAATCTTTACTTCCTGTCTTTCTGTCTCTCTGTTCTCTCTCTGCACCTATCTACCCTTGTCCATGCATTCTATAGTCTTGTCTATCATCTACTATATCTGCCATCTGTCTATCCATCCACTCATCTCCCTCATCTCTACCTCCTGTCCTTCCGTCTCTCTGTATCTGTCCATCTGCCTGCGTCCATCCATTCTATAGTCTGTCTATCGTCCACTACATCTGCCCTCCGTCTGTCCATCCACTAATCTCTGTCGTCTCCTTCCATCCCAGTCTTCTCTCTCTGCATCTATCTGTCTCCATCTGTTCTGTAATCTGTCCATTCACTATATCTGCCCTCTGTCTGTCCATCCACTAATCTCTACTTCCTGTCCTTCTGTCTCTCTGTTCTCTCTCTGCATCTATCTACCTATGTCCATCCATTCTATAGTCTGTCTATTGTCCACTATATCTGCCCTCTGTCTGTCCATCCACTAATCTCTGTGTTGTCTCCTTCCATCCCAGTCTTCTCTCTCTGCATCTATCTGCCTATGTCCATCCATTCTATAGTCTGTCTGTCGTCCACTATATCTGCCCTCTGTCTGTCCATCTACCAGTCTCTACCTCCTCTCCTTCCACCCCCTCTCCCTCTTCCTTCCTCCCCTCCCTCCTGGAAGCGAATCGCAGAAGCTGACAAGCACCCCAGGGCTCACGAGCGGGACACACACGCGTGCCTCTTTTTCTTTGGGCTCGCGGGCGGTTGCTTCCTCCGGGCCCGAGATCCCTGCAGGACTCCCGGGGAATCTGATGCCCACGTGGAGCATCAGGGACACCCGAGGGAGGGGCAGCGGCTGCCCTGGCCGGGTCCCAGGCATCTGACCTCACTAGCCCGAGGGCGCCTCAGGAAACGGGCGTTGGCCTCACTGACGTTCACAGCGACATCAGAGGGACTAGAAGGGGAGGATGTGCGGGAATAGCACGTGTTTCCGAAACGGGCTGTGTTCACCCCACTGAGACCTCGGGTGTGACCGGCCGGGACGCTGCCCCACCTGGAAATGAATTTTGTCCTGGATGAGTGAGTGAGTCAAGTCACTCAGTCGTGTCCAGCTCTTTGCGACCCCGTGGACTGCAGCCCACCAGGCTCTTCAGTCCATGGGATTCTCCAGGCAAGAGTACTGGAGTGGGTTGCCATTTCCTTCTCCTGGGAGAGGAACACAATTCTGTCTGTGAGAGCTGGACCATAAAGAAGGCTGAGCACTGAAGAATTGATGCTTTCAAAGAGTCACATTGGAGGAGATTCTTGAGACTCCCTGGGACAGCGAGGAGATCAAACCAGTCCATCCTAAAGGAAATCAGTGCTGAATATTCATTGCAAGGACTGACGCTGAAGCTGAAACTCCAATCCTTTGGCGACCTGATGGGAAGAACTGAATCACTGGAAAAACCTGATGCTGGGAAAGATGGAAGGCAGGAGAAGGGGACGACAGAGGCTGAGATGGCTGGATGGCATCATGACTTAATGGGCATGAGTTTGAGTAAACTCTGGGAGTTGGTCATGGACAGGGAGGTCTGGCGTGCTGCCGTCCACGGGGTCGCAAAGAGAGGACACGACTGAGCGACTGAACGACCACCTGCTGGATGGAGGACAAGGATCCAGGCAGCTGGAGGAAGATGGAGCAGGCAGGAGCTGCAGCTTTTCCAGTGGGGTTTGCCTTTGGCCGGCCTCCTCCACCTCATTCAGCGCCTCTAGTGCTTTTACCCAGCTTTTGTTTCATAAGATCTTGGTTTCCGCTCCTAACTGAAGACCAAAGTGGAGTGTTTTAAGGACACACCGAGCCGAGGAGCTGTTCTAAATGCCGGGTGAGGAGGAGATTGTGTTGGCAGCGCCGAGCTCCAAGTGGTTCGGTATTCATTCCCAGGGAAACTCAAAATGAGAAACAGAGATAGATGGTGGTGGAGAGAACACCGCCCGGACTGGGAGCTCGTCTTATGAGAGCCGGCTCGTAAAGCCTCCTCGGAAACCTCTCACATCGCACTCTGCAGGGGAATCGGAAATCTCCGACGAACGAAGGCCTTGCTGACCTATACCTCAGGACAACAGGTCGGTTGGGGACTTCACACATGTGCTTTAGAACTATATATGGACTCATGGAAAAAGGCACTTTTAAGAAGGTTTCTGGTGGTCCTCAGACTGCTTGTCCTGAAACGAGCAATTATAGTAATAACCCAACCTTACCGAAATTGCACGTCTACCTTCCAGCTCCTCTGTCTGGCAATTGTAGATGGACTGTGATTCATTCGATGTGATGGTGTGTGCGAGTCACAGTTATTTATGCCCTGTCTTTCCCCACTTCCTTTAATGTTTCTTCCCCCACCTCGGCAAAGGCAAGTGGAAAATCAAAGTAAGACGTCTTCTGCTATGTGCTTCCTGAGTGGACCCCGAGAACTTGATGAAGTTTGTCGTACGCCAAAGATTTCTAATCTGACTTCCCACGTCAACTTGTTCTCTCCCTAAAAAGCCAGTCTGTCAACGTTCTAGGAAATTCCAGGAAAAAGATTAAGCTATTTATTTATGCCCTGTCTTTCCCCACTTCCTTTAATGTTTCTTCCCCCACCTCGGCAAAGGCAAGTGGAAAATCAAAGTAAGACGTCTTCTGCTATGTGCTTCCTGAGTGGACCCCGAGAACTTGATGAAGTTTGTCGTACGCCAAAGATTTCTAATCTGACTTCCCACGTCAACTTGTTCTCTCCCTAAAAAGCCAGTCTGTCAACGTTCTAGGAAATTCCAGGAAAAAGATTAAGCTAAACTGGCTGTGAGTATCGGCGCTACGGGCTTGCCACACGGGGCTGGTGGTGAAGAACCCGCCTGCCAATGAAGGTGTGGGTTCGATCCCTGGGTCGGGAAGATCCCCTGGAGGAGGGCATGGCAGCCCACTCCAGTATTCTCGCCTGGAGAATCTCGTGGACAGAGGAACCTGGCGGGCTACAGTCCAGGGGGTCGCAAAGAGTTGGACACGACTGAGCGACTGAGATTGCACACGTGGAAACTCTTCGTGGTTCACAGATGGTGTCTTCTCACTCTGTCCTTACCTGGTGGAAAGGTCAACGTAGCTCCCTGGGGTCTCACTCATAAGGACACTAGTCCCCTTCTTGGGGGCTCCAGCCACATGACTTCATGACCTCCCAAAGCCCCCAGCTGCTAACATCATCACCTTGGAGGCCGAAATGTCAACATAACGTTTTGGGGAGGACATAGATATTCAATCCATAACAGTGAAGAATGTTTTCAAAGTATTCACCTGCATTCCTTGGAACACACACCATATTTTGTCAAACTAATGATAACATGGACCGTAATACAGACTAGTGACTTGAAAGGGCTTTTTTTTGAAAAAAAAAAAAAAAAAATTCCACCATGTATTACATGCCCCTTTGTTTTCTGAAAGACATTTTGATTTCAGAAATGTTAAGATACAGAGAGTGCCTGAGAGTTAAGGACACAGCATGATGTGTGTGCGCGCATGTGTGTGTGTGTGTGTGTGTGTGTGTGTGTGTTGTTCAGCTGTATCCCACTCTTTGCGACCCCAGAGACTGTAGCCTGCCAGGCCTCTGTCCATGGGATTCTTCAGGCAAGAATACTGGAGTGGGTTGCCCTGCCCTTCTCCAGGGCATCTTCCCCACCCGGGGATCGAACCCACGTCTCCTGCATTGCAGGCGGATTCTTTACCATCTGATGTCTAAGGTAAAGCCAGCTTAAATCAGTGACACGGTCCGCACCTTCGTAAGACGTGTCCTTTCTATAGGGTTGAATACGTAGGACGTGGTTGCCCTAAATAGTATATAACGTATGTTCCTTCTGCAGGCCAGCACAGGGGGAGATTAGAGTGTGGAGGTGCAGCATTTGGACTGGAATGTTGTTTAATAAAAGGGTATCATCTTGCATGATCTCTTCAGCAAGGGGAGGGCGCGAGGCTGGTGAGACGGCGGCAAGTTCGCACCGACGTCTTTCCCCATCACAGGGCCATTTATTAAATTACGGTGGCGAGCAAAGCTCACAGGAATAAAGGATCATTTTTTATGCTGTTTACACATTACGGGGTCTCCGGGGACTACTTACGTGGGGTTCTAAATGCATCAGGCACGGCGTGTAACCTCGCATGATTGCAGTGTTTCTGAGCAGACGGGGATTAATTGATTTCTAATGGAATATGCGCAGGGAGCTTCAGCTGGGAGCCACGCCGGGCACACGTCTCTGAGCGCGGGGAGACCGTGTTGCACACATCAGGAAATTAAATCAAACACGCCCTTCCTACAAATCATCCCATTCTTTGTTTTTATAGCAAAGACCGTGGCCAAGGCGGGGGGTGGGGGGTGGGGGGGTTCTTGGGACTCAGCTCTGTTATGGGTTAAAGCACGTGTCCGTGTGTTTAAAAACATGCTCAGAAATTTCATTATTTTTCGTGCGAAGTTCAGAACACATTGTCTTTGCTTCCTAACCACGTGCCCAGTCCCTATCTCTTTGAGAGAGACAAGCTTCATCTAAATTATTTTCTCTGACTGAGGACTGTCATTTATAACTTTACTGATTCTTGGGACTCAGCTCTGTTATGGGTTAAAGCACGTGTCCGTGTGTTTAAAAACATGCTCAGAAATTTCATTATTTTTCGTGCAAAGTTCAGAACACATTGTCTTTGCTTCCTAACCACGTGCCCAGTCCCTATCTCTTTGAGAGAGACAAGCTTCATCTAAATTATTTTCTCTGACTGAGGCCTGTCATTTATAACTTTACTGATACATCCGTCTTGGGTATTCCTTTGGAAAAGGTGTATGAATTCATTGCATATTCGAAGGTATTGTCTCTAGATTTTAAGCTGACCTGTCTTTATACTTACACCTGTCTCCTAACAATAGACTTCCTTGGTGGCTCAGGTGGTGAAGAATCTGCCCGAATGCAGGAGGCTTGGGTTTGATCCCTAGATTGGAAAGATCCCCTGGAGAAGAGAACGGTGACCCACTCCAGTAATCTTGTCTGGAGAATTCCATGGACAGAGGAGCCTGGTGGGCTGCAGTCCATGGGGTTGCAAAAAGTCAGGTGACTGAGCAATTAACACTCACTCAGAAATTTCCAGGTAGATATCCAATTGTTGGCCTTCCCTGGGGGCTCAGATGGTAAAGAATCTGCGTGTAGTGCACAAGACCTGGGTTTGATCCCTCAGTCAGGATGATCCCTTGGAGAAAAAAATGGCAACCCACTCCAGTATTCCGGAGAGTCCCGTGGACAGAGGAGCCTGGTGGGCTGCAGGCCACTGGGGGTCACACTCAGTGACTAAGACACACATATCCAGTTGTTCTCAGACACCAGTAGGTAATTTTACAATTACAAAACGCTGGAACTTTTCAATAGCTATCACATGGGAAGAGAGAATTCAGGTTATTTGTTTTCCTGTCTTGGAGTTTGCTAGTGGCCCAAAGTGGCGGACACGGATGCCGCCAGGTCACAGAGCCAGTGACGTCAGTCTGTCCTTCCACCAAGGCTTTCGATGGGTGGCAGTCTTGTCGAAACACTGATGTGCTCATTTCTAGCTGTGGTCTTCCTGCTCCCCTGCAATGCTGCAGGCGTGCGGGTCTGAATGCTCAGTGGTGTCCGAAGCTCTGTGACCCCGTGGACTGTAGCCCGCCAGGCTCCTCTGTCCATGGGATTCTCCAGGCACGAATGCTGGAGTGGGGTGCCGTGGCCTCCTCCGGGGGATCTTCCCCACCCAGGGATTGAACCGGGATCCTGCATGGGCAGGGGGATTCTTTCCTGCCGAGCCAGCAAGGAAGCCCCGAGAATTCTCATTCAGCTGGAGTTAATTCCAGTTCCCCTGCTGCATTTCCATTTCGAATCTTCTGCTTCTGGGACCATCATTGAATTCTTTCAATTACCATTATTATGCATGCCTCGTGCAACGTTTCGGCTTGGGGAATGACCAATATTCCCTGACGTTTTCGTTTCTAGGCACCAGTGAAAGTGATGGCTAAACAGTCAGTAATGATCACTTTATTTGTGGCGAGCTAAAACAAAAACACTTCTGACAGATGGATTATATTTCCCTCGAAGTACTCATGGGCTTAAAACTGAAGGAGAACACTTATTTTTTTTTTTTTGGAAAAGAATTGCACTTTGCTAGGACCAAAATGTTTGAAAAAAATAGTGGCTGCTATATATATATATATATATATATATTTTTTTTTTTTCCGAATCCCAAACATCACCCAATGTTGCCTTGCCTTGCTTGGGGCCAGGTCTGAGTGTTTCTGGCTAACATGATGGACCACATTTTCACATGTCAGTTGTGGAATGTCTGCTCCCTTCTCATAGGGAACTAACCCCCTGAAATCCCACTACTTAAGGCTTTGTCTCGGCTTCCCAGGTGGCACTAGCGGTCAAGATCTTGCCTGCCTAATGTAGATGTACAGACACAGGTTCGATCCCTGGGTGGGGAAGATCCCCTGGAGAAGGGACCAGCAACCCACTCCAGTGTTCTTGCCTGGAGAATCCCACGGGCAGAGGAGCCTGGCGGGCTGCAGTTCGTGGGGTTGCACAGAGTCGGACATGACTTAGCATGCAAGGCTTCCTGCATCTTCAAATTTGCGATGAGTTTTGCAGGCAGGCACGAACGGTAAGGACCACATCCGGGCATCGAGCTGAGTTCTCACTCTCGAGTGCCTTCGACGTCACCCACATGGAGGGATGTCAGGTGGATGCCATGATGGCCTAGGGAACTCACAAGGGGACGAAGACGGGAAAACACACTGTTACCCCCTAATGGAGTCGTAATCTGAAAACACGACTGATGAGTCTATGAATGTCTGGCACCATCTTGCTGTTTTACGGCAGACTGACTCTCAGATGTGGTAACAAACAAAACAACCCAAAATGGAATCCTTTCTTACCTGACCCAAATGAGATGATTTATCGAAATTGAAGGTGGATCACATTGAAAAAATCATACTCATGATTCTGTGATTTTAAGACGCCTGATGAGATTTGGGACGGGTTTCGTCTCATCACTGCCATACGACATTTTTCTCTTCATGCCACAAACGCCTTCCAAGCAATTGGCTTCTTTTGGCCAAAGCTACTGGACCACTAAAGATTTTGACTGAAATTTAATGTTATTTGGAAGTATGCTGAATTACATCTTTCTTCCCCCCACTGGAGATGCAGGGAGTTGCTAAGACATCACAGTTAGTGGTCTGGAGTATCTTTTCTTCAGTGATTTCTTTTCCTTCTTCATTCCAGGAATGCTTCTTTCTGGGAAGGGATTGGTGTAAGCAGCCGACATTATCTTTTATTTATTTTTAAAGATGTTTTTCACATGTGGACCATTTCTACAGTGTTTACTGAATTGGTTACAACACGGTTGTTTGTTTAGTTGCTAAGCTGTGTCCGACTCTACGCCACCCCGTGGACTGTAGCCCACCAGGCTTCTCTGTCCATGGGACCCTCCAGGCTAGAATTCTGGAGTGGGTGGCCATGATTCTCTGCCAGGGGGAATCTTCCCAACCCGGGGATTGAAGCTGGGTCTCTCGCATCAGCAGGTGGATTCCTTACCGTGGAGGCACCTGGGAAGCACGTCTGTCTGGTTCTGAAAAATTCCATCACCCTGAAAGGAGACCCTGTCCCCAGGAGCACTCGCTCCTCTTGCCTCTTTCCCTCGGCCCCTGACACTCACTGCTCGGCTTTCTGTGTCTGAGGATTTGCTTGTCCTGGGTGTCTCCTAGCAGTGGGCTCACACCCCGTGGGTTGTTCTGCATCTGCTTCTCTCACTGAGCGCTGTGTGCTCGGGGTCCATCCACGTGGCAGCCTGCATCAGAGCTTCACTCTCCTTCACGGCTGTGAAGCTCCCCTCCTCTTCACGGCTGCATAATATTCCAGTGCATGCCTGGCCCTCATTCACCTGTTGATGAACAGTGGGTTGGGTCTACCTCTTGTTATCACCTCTTCCAGACACTCTAGAGCAAGAAAGGCAGCGGGGAGGCGGGGGGGGGGGCAGGGGCACCTGGAGAAAATTCAAGGATGCTTATGCTTGACCCATTGGAGTGAAGGAAGCATTAGTTGGGAGAAGGTGATGGCACCCCACTCCAGTACTCTCGCCTGGAGAATCCCATGGGCGGAGGAGCCTGGTGGGCTGCCGTCCATGGGGTCGCGAAGAGTCAGACATGACTGAGAGACTTCATGTTCAAGTTTCACTTCTGTGCCTTGGAGAAGGACATGGCAACCCACTCCAGTGTTCTTGCTGGAAAATCCCATGGGCGGAGGAGCCTGGTGGGCTACAGTCTATTGGTTTTCGAAGAGTCGGACACAACTGAGCGACTTCACGTTCATGTTTCACTTTCATGCCTTGGAGCTGTCTCTTATACACATCTGATTGCCTTGGAGAAGGACATGGCAACCCACTCCAGTGTTCTTGCTGGAAAATCCCATGGGCGGAGGAGCCTGGTGGGCTACAGTCTATTGGTTTTCGAAGAGTCGGACACAACTGAGCGACTTCACGTTCATGTTTCACTTTCATGCCTTGGAGAAGGAAATGACAACCCGCTCCAGTGTTCTTGCCTGGAGAATCCCAGGAACAGGGAGCCTGGTGGGCTGCCGTCTATGGGGTCGCACAGAGTCCGACACGACGGAAGCGACTCAGCAGCAAGCATTAGGTGCTCAGTCGTGTCCGACTCTTTGCAACCCCATGGACTATCCCACCAGGCTCCTCTGTCTGTGGGATTATGCAGGCAAGAATACTGGAGTGGGTTGCCATTTCCTCCTCCTGGGGATCTTCTTGACCCGGGGATTGAACCCAGCCAACATAGAAGGCAGATTCTTTACTGTCTGAGCCACCAGGGAGCCCAGTGGAGGAGGCTGCTTGGCCGTGAAAAGCCCAGGGCGATGGAGCATCTCAGGCACATTCTGTCCCATGGATTTCCCGTTAGGTCCTCAAATGTCCACTTCACGTGAGGGCTCATGCATTCAACTTGGTTCGAGCTGCCCCTTCTCATGTCTAAGCAGCACAGGGCGGCAGGTTCCACGCGATGCTCGGACAGCGAGATGCACCTTCCTGTGGGCAGGCAGACACCCCTTCCCGTGGGCAGGTCTCCAGTACAGACCTGTCACCCCAAACTGCAGAAAGTCTGAAGGGATGAAACCTGATGAAGTTTCTGGTTGGGCAGGGGGGTCACTGAGACCCATGCTTCAAAACCGCAGCCCGGGAGTCGGTCTGACTTATTTTGCAAAACGGAGCTCTGTCTCCTTCTAATGAATCAGACGGCGTTTGGGGTGTGTGTGTGTCTGTGTGTGTCGACACACATTCCAGCCACGAGACCCCGCTTGCATACTGAAACCCACCTCTCAGGGGACTGAGGAACTTGTGTCTGTGGGGACACCGGGGGCCACCCCGGCTGGGTGAGATACAGAGGAGAAGAAAAAAATAAAACGTAACACGGGTAACAGCTCGAGTTGATCACCACCATCGCCCCTTGTTTTGAAATGATTATATTTCTGGGGAATTTCAGCCCGTTACATGAAAAGGAAGACGGTGGATCCGGGGAGCTTTGATAGTCAGGTTATGCTAATAACGGGGGCTCATGCAAAATGCATAAGGTGTATCTTGCTAAGGAGACATCGCTGATAATTACTCCGTGTGCCTCATTCCGAGCGGACTCATAAAGACCCCTTCACGTCGTAGCCTAATTACTTATAGACAGTTGAGCGCAAAATTACTTTCATCTGCTGGGCTGTGTTGGTCGGAGAGAGAGAGAGCTGGGAGGCTGGGACGGGCACCTTTCCACACAGCTGGTCCCCAACAGAGGAATGCAGGCTGTGTTGTGTGGGGCTGATGCAAAGTGCGTTTTTGGATAATTAGATCTATTAAAGACAGACAGGATACCGGCTCCACACTGCGAGTGGAAAAATAATAATAATAATAATGGCCTGTACACTAAATGACAAAGAGGCCCTGGTGGTCTTGACCTGCGTCCCTACGTCACAGGTGGGTTTGCAGCCCCGGGCAGGTGACCGAGACGCTGCGTTCCGGGCGAGGCGGGACCTTTCCCGGAGCCCCCGGCTGGCAGGGACCCCAGCCGCCTGCTGTGGACGTCCGGTTTGACCCTGTTGGTTGGTTCATTCCGGGAGCGGGCGTCTTAGTGATGGGTTTGCCATCTGTCGGACAGCTTCCCCTTCAAGTGGCTGAGGCGGTGTGCACACGGGAGGCTCCTACCTGAGGGGTTAGGGTCTGCAGGTTTGGACGGTCCTCTCTGGGAGGCGAGGGCAGCAAGGGACATTCCTGGGTGTTTCCTGGTTCATTGGCTCAAGTCCTCATGGCCAGTGGGCAGGCATGCCCGATACGCAGCTGAGGCAAGGGGGTGAAGCGGAGTAGCAGGCACACCGACTGTGCGCTGCAGAGGTCTGCAAGCCCCCTTGGTGTTGGGACTTCCCAGGACTGCAGGGCGCAAGGCGCCGGGAGGGGGTGACCACACGGCAAGGCTGCTGTTCGGTTGCTCGGCCGTGTCCATCTCTCTGTGACCCCAGAGACTGCAGCACCCCAGGCTTCTCTGTCCTTCGGCGTCTCCCGGAGCTTGCTCAAACTCACGTGCCTTGAGTTGGTGATGCCATCCAACCCTCTCATCCTCCATCATCCCCTTCTCCTCCCAGCGTCAGTCTTTCCCAGCATCAGGGTCTTTTGCAGTGAGTGAACTCTCTGCATCAGGTGGCCAAAGGATTGAAGCGTCAGCTTCAGCAGCGTCCTTGCAGTGAATATTCAGCACTGATCTCCTTTAGGGTGGACTGGTTGGATCTCCTTGCTGTTCAAGGGACTCTCAAAGAGTCTTCTCCAACACTACAGTTCAAAAGCATCAAATCTTTGGCGTTCGGGAGTCTTTATGGTCCAAGTCTCACATCTCTCCATGACTCCTGGAAAAATCGCTTTGAGGTTAACATCCTTCCGTCTGAATTCTGGGGTGGGTGGTATCGTCACAGCCTGGCGTTCGCATCTGTCCTTCGGGACCTTGGGGAGGGTCCCCACGTCATCTGAACATAATCCCGCTCCCTCCCTCCCCTCCCTCCTCCTTGATCTCTCGTCCTGCCCTGGTCTCTTTCCAGTGTCAGTCGCTAAGCTGTGTCTGACTCTTTGGGATCCCAGGGCCTGTAGCGTGCCGGGCTCCTCTGTCTATGGGATGCTCCAGGCAGGAATACTGGAGTGGGTAGCCTTTCCCTTCTCCAGGGGATCTTCCCGCCCTAGGGATCGAATCTGGGTCTCATATCTTCTGCACTAGCAGTAGGTTCTTGTACCACCAGCGCCACCGGAAGCCCGTATTTGTCCCAGCTCTGGTGCTCACCGAGGGGACGAGAAGGGGCAGGAAACGTGGAGGGAATCTCTCACGATGGGCTTAAAAAACAGCATCTTTCTGTTGCCGTGGGGGCCGGGCACGATCCCAGGGCTGCTCTGTCCACCGGCTTCCCTTCCCCTCTTGCTTGAAACACATGCAGATTTTGAGCCTTGAAACACACAGATGCAGGCGGGGGAGTGCCGGCAGGGGCGGGCCTTGCACGGCTGTGTGCAGGGCTGTGTACACGCTGACACCTCTGCCTGCCTACCAGGGGCTCCATTGATCGCCAATAATTTAATCCTCGTAACAGACTGGAGAAGCCCATTATCCCGGACTCGGCGTGCGATCGATATATTTTGCAAAATAAAGAGTCTATTGGGCGTGCAGTAATAAAGCAAAAGCAAGCAGACCCTCTGGGTTTAATTTAGTGCTTCCCCCTCCCTCCTGAAGTAGCAATTGCTATGTCACTTCAGTTGTGTCTGACTCTTGGCGACCCCGTGGACTGCAGCCCGCCGGGCTCCTCTGTCCATGGGATTCTCCAGGCACGAACGCTGGGGTGGGTTGCCATGCCCTCCTCCAGGGGGTCTTCCCCACCCAGGCAGTGAACCTGTGTCTCCTTCATTGTAGGCAGATTCTTTACCGTCTGAGGCACCAGGGAAGCCCAGAGATAGGGAAATTTCCAGATAGGCCCTCTAAATTTCTGGGCCTCCCAGACTTGGACAGCTCCCTTGGTTGAAGAGCATTCTCCTCAAAAATTCATGTTCACCTGAAACCTCAGAATGAGGCCTTATTTCAAACGGGGTCTCTGCAGACAAGATGGAGTCTGAGATGAGGTCCTCCTGGATGCGAGTGGCCCTAAACTCGGGGACAGGGTCCTTATAAGACACAGAAAAGGAGAGACACGAACGCAGAGGAGAAGCCACGTGGAGACGGAGGCAGAGACGGGAGGGAGGCGGCCCCCAGCCCAGGGACGGACGCCCGGAGCCCCCGGAAGCTGGAAGAGGCGGGGGACCCTCCCCTGGAGACTCTGGACAGAGCTCGGCCCTGGGACCCCTTGACCTCAGATGTCAGATTGCACTCACCCTGCAGACTGGAAGTTCAAGGCCAGTGTAGCTTAGCGTCCACCCACTGGTCAGCTCAGGACAGAGAGGGGCCTGGCCTGGCCTAACTAAGGATGCATTTCTCCGGAGGAGATGGTTAGATAGCATCACTGACTCGATGAACATGAGTCTGAGTAAACCCCGGGAGCTGGTGATGCACAGGGAGGCCGGGTCTGCTGCAGTCCATAGCGAGGCAAACAGCTGGGCACGAAGGAGCGGCTGAACAGCAACCATGAACAGAGGCTTTTGTCCGAGTGTTCTTTACTCAGGGACAAACACCAAAGAATGTAATAGCTCAAATATAGGGTCGTTGCACTTTGAACTTCTTTAAGAAACCCCCAAGGTGTGTTCAAGAGCGGCTGTTCCATTGAACTTTGGATGAGGGATTCCATTTTCTTCCCAAATCTAGAAAGAATGGTGATGGGAAATGGCGAGTCCTTTTTAAAATTTTACCCTCGAAAAGACCTGGAGGTCAGCTTGCGGTACACTGGGTGGTGCCGTGAGTCAGCATGTCCTGGGCACAGATGCCCACTCAGGAGATGGAATCTGTTTTCACGCATCTGCTTTTTTTGGGGGGAAAAAAAAAGTGTCTTTCTGAGATGCAAATGTTCAACAGTCCTGTCGTGACTGTGAGAAGGAAACACCCTTAAAAACAAAAAATCAACTGGATTTTTTTTTTTTAATGGCAGTTTTAGCTTCACAGCAAAAGTAAGGGGAAGGTGCAGAGATTAAGAGGGATTGCTTCAGAAACTGGCACAACATTGTACAGCAATTATCCTCCAATTAAATACATAAAGAAATAAATTTTCAAAGAGGGAAACTTTGCACCAATCATCCTCCCCATCTTCGGCTGTACAGTCCAGGCCACCACCGGGTGTTCATGACATTTTATATGCGGTCGTTAGCGTCTAAAATTAACCAGGCTCAATTAGGGCCGCCCCGTGGGGCGGCCCAGGAATGCATCATTATTTATCATCAGTGGATTCATCATGAAACAGGGTCAGCTGCGGTATTTTTAGCTCAGAACACCGAGACAGAACAGAATGTGATCGTATATGTCATAAGGATAATATATAACTCCCAGATTCAGGTTGTTTAGGATAAAAATGAGGTCTTTATGAATCAGGAAAGGGGAGGGGAGGCATTAACTTGTTTCAGGAGAAATAGGCATGTTTTCTTTTAAACTGATAAACATTTGTTGAAATCTTACCGTGAGCAGATGAGGGCTGGGAGAATTCCTTAATGGAAGATGTTCCCAAGGGTTGGGTCAGGGGGGCATAGGGTGGCGGCTCAGAGACAGAGTTTGGGAGTGATGGACAGGTGGCCACAGCCCAGCAATCGATGTGATCTGTGTGTCTGTGTGGGTGGGTCAGTGTTGCAAAGTCAAGGTTCAGCAAACCACAGCCCTGGGCCAATCCGGCCCCCTGCTTAATATTTTCAATAAAGTTTTATTAGCACACAACCATGTCAGTTTATTTATATGTAGCCTGTTAGTGCTTTCCTGCTTCATCCCATGGATGAGTAGCTGTAATAGACTCTGCTCATTCATGTCCGACTCTTTGCAACCCCATGGACTGCAACCCCAGGCTCCTCTGTCCATGGGATTCTCCAGGCAAGAATACTGGAGTGGGTTGCCGTTTCCTTTTCCAGTGGATCTTCCAGACTCAGGGATCAAACCCACATCTTTTGAGTCTCCTGCACCGGCAGGTGGATTCCTTCCTACTACTGCTACCTGGAAAGTCCATAACAGACTCTGCATGGTTGCAAATATCGCCCATCTAGCTTTTAACCTATCAGTCCTAAGGAAATCAGTCCTAAATAGTCATTGGAAGGACTGATGGTGAACCTGAAGCTCCAATGCTTTGGCCCCCTGATGGGAAGAGCGACTTGCTGGAAAAGACCCTGATGCTGGGAAAGACTGAAGGCGGGAGGAGAAGGGGACGACAGAGGAGGAGACGGTCGGATGGCATCACGGACTCAGGGGACATGAGTTTGAGCAAGCTCCGGGAGCTGGTGATGGACAGGGAGGCCTGGTGTGCAGCAGTCCCTGGGGTCAGAAAGTGTTGGACAAGACAGGCGCTGAAGAGCAAGGCTTTTAGCCCGAAAGCTTGCCCAGCAGTGAGTAGCTGACCCAGGCTCCACTGCCCAGGCAGGGCCGCGAAAAGGCTTTGAAATGAAGAAGACCTATTGTTTCCCTGCTCCTTGGAAAGGGAGCTACAATGCAGCATCTCTTTTGCAGGACAAAGGCTTCGGGAAGGGAGGGCGTGTCTTCCTGGGGGCCCTTTTGTGATGGTGTCAAGCTTGGAGCTCTGGGCTGGGGCTCTGGCCCTCCTGGAGGTTGACAGAAGAGCTGAACTCCTTAGTGACCACAGTGGACGAGTCACAGCCTCGAGGGGACCCCACCTCCCCATGGCCTCATCTTCCAAACATGCTCTTCCCTTTAAGATCCCCGGTGGTTCAGTCCGTAAAGAATCCTCCTACAATGCAGGAGACGTGGGCTCGATCCCTGAGTCTGGAAGATCTCCAGGAGAAGGGAATGGCAACCCACTCCAGCATTCTCGCTTTGGAAATCTCAGGGACTTAAGGCCTGGCAGGCTACAGTCCACGGGGTCGCATGAGTTGGACTCAACTGAGCGACAAAACCGCCACCCCCTCTTCTGATGTTTTGCCCGTTTAAGGCCTGGCTGTTTGTCTTTTCATTGCAGAATCGTGGAATCTGTTTGCAAAGTCTGAATACGAAACCATATATCAGCTCTAAACCCTTAGCCATGTGACTGGTAAATATTTTCTCCCATTACGTGGATTTGTTTTCGTTTTCAGGGTTTTTTTTGGTTGTCATTTTCATTCTCTTTATGGTGTCCTTTGACGCAGAAATGGTTTAAATTTTAATGAAGTCCAATTCATCTATATTTTCTTTAGTGGCTTGTGCGTCTGGTGTCATCTTTAAATGGTCTCCTTTGAAAATTCAGTTGTGACATCTCCAGGGACTGGGAACAGACTTTGCAGGGGCCCAGGAGACATCAAGAGGCAGGGACACACGTCTCTGGGGAGAGGGCAGGACAGGATAGAGCAGGGGTGTCTGGTCACCCCCGACGGGTCAGGGTGAGGGTAGGAGCTGCTGTCCTGGGGTGACCCTTGTGCATTTAAAGGTTGCCATGGCTACCAGTGAATAGGGGTGCCATAGGCAACGGTTGATCAGTCTTTCAAGAACCATTCATATCAATGAGTCTAATCCCACCTGAGGCTGTGAGAAATGAGAAAAAAAACAAACAAACAAGAAAATGAATCCATGGTTGAGCGTCTTTGCCATCTGGCCAGACAATTTTGACCCAGCGTCAGATTTAGCTCCACAGAAAGGGACATGAAACCAGCAGTCCTGGGACTGCCCAGGTTGTTCCGAGGTTAAGACTCTGTGCTTCCAAGGCGGGGAATGAGGCTTCGATCCCTGGTCCGGGAACTAACATTGCACATTCCAGGTGTTAGTCACTCCGCTGTGCCCACCTCTTGGTGACCCCGTGGAGTGTAGCCCGCCAGGCTCCTCTGTCCGCGGGATTCTCCAGGCAAGAACACTGGAGTGGGTTGCCATGCCCTCCTCCAGGGCATCTTCCCGACCCAAGGATCGAACCTGGGTCTCCTTCGCTGCAGACAGGTTCTTTACCATCTGAGCCACCAGGGAAATCCGTGTCATGAGTGAGCCTAAAAATCAACAAATAAAGTCACATTTACACACTTTCCAGGGGCGGCAGCAGAGAGACCCTGGCAGTGGCCAGTGGGTAAAGCTGGGGCACGCTAACTTGGGTGTGTTTCGAAGAAGTAATAGAACTTAGTCAGTGCTCACTCGCTCAGTTGATTCTGACTCTTGGCGACTCCAGGGAGTGTAGCCCGCCAGGCTCCTCTGCCCATGGGAGTCTCCAGGCAAGAATACTGGAGTGGATAGCCATTCCCTTCTCCAGGGGATCCGCCTGATCCAGGGATCGAACCCGGGTCTCTTACGCCACCTGCCTTGGCAGGGGAGTTCTTTGCCATGAGTGCTACCCGGGAAGTCACCATAAATCTATTTACGTCAACTGTCGACTCGGCGGGGCTTGCACACAACCGTGGAAGGAAGAGGCGCAAAGCAGGAAAGAGGCCACTGGCTTGGGGCCGCTGGTTTTCGTCTTTGTGGGGAGGAATCCCACAGACAGTCCGACGGGGACATCCCCGTCACGAGGCTGTTTTTCGCCATCTGCCTTTCAGAGCCTGAACTGGGACGCTGCTCTGTTTGCGAATGCAAGGCAGAAAAGTCGTGGGTTATTAATAAACAGCACATGGTCTCGCCCAGCCCCCCTCCCCCGACGGCTGACACAGGGAAGTCTCCGGAGGCTCCGGGCCTGACTCGGCTCACCTATTCACTATTATTATTCAGACACCGTCGAGGTGTTCCAGGCATTTCCCGGGACTCAGAGACGCCGACGTCCTTATTTCGAGCTTACCCTTTCAACCCATGAATCTTTCATGACGACCCCTCTCGTGGCAGAGAGCCCTCACCTATGAATAAGTCATGTGTACAAACACAACTTCCAAAGTCGGGCGCGTCACTTTTTCCTGTCTCTTTCTAGATTCCTCCCCCAGCTCTCGAGTGTGAAGCGTGCCATTCTTTTCATGAGCATAGAAAGAACCATCTCCCCACCGTTTCGGAGGCCGTGGGCCAGGGGACGCATCCGGGCACGGGCGAGTGTGGGTCGATCAGTCGTGTCTCTGCGGCCCCGTGGACTGTGGCCCGCCAGGCGCCTCCGTCCAGGGGATTCTCCAGGCAAGGACACTGGAGCGGGTTGCCATGCCCTCCTCCAGGGGGTCTTCTGACCCAGGAATCGAACCCGCGTCTCTTGAGTCTCCTACTTCAGAGGGCGGGCTCTCAACCACTAGCGCCCCTGGGAAGCCCGAAGTGAAACTGAGTCGCCTGGTCGTCGGGCGGGAGAGCTCTTGACGAGCTGTTCAAGGCCACGGGGCTCATGGTGGACACAGCGGTTAGGGTTTTTTTTGTTTTTTTTTCCGTTCAGGATTATGAATCCCAGATAACACCTTTTCCATCCTATTCCTTTTAAAATCAAATGACGATGTGACATCCCATAAAATACCTTTAGTGCAGCTCATAAAACACGAGACCGTCCCAGGCTTGACAGTTAAGCCGCGACATTTGACGCACCTTCTCTGATACAGTTGACCGCTTCACTCTCGTGTCCAGGGTTTCCGATATTTATTTTTTTTATTTTTTAAAGCCCCCTTATTGATTAATAGCCTTCTACGTTTTAAAAGTTTCTCTTTCTTGTGTGGAGAGGGAGGAAAAAAAAAATCATTTGCCTTTTAATGGGGTGTCGGGTTTGTTTCCAAACCTTGTAAAAGGTTATCATTGTTACACATGGACAAGAGCTTTCTTCAGAATCAATGAGAAGCCTGTTTCCAGGGCAATTCATGGGCCGACGGTAACCTGGAAAAGTTAATTTCGCTGTTTTGCAAAGTGGCGGTGGGTGGGGGGGAGGGGGGGGGCGTGCCCTGCGGTTAACGATTTTCACATGGAAGAAAGGGCTTGCTGGCTCCTCGCACGTACTAAATAACCCCTGGGCTGTCCGGCAAGCTGGGCACCTTGGCACCGCCGTGGGGGTCACAGCTCACGGATGTGTCCACTCCAATTAGGGACACCGTAAACCTGCGGGCAATCAACTCCCCCTCCACCAGCACCCCAGCCGGGCATGCCATGCCGAGGGGAAGCGGGGGAGAGCTGCTTATGTTGTTGGGTCGAAGATGCTGAGCAGGTTTCGTTCCATTGCTCATTGGGAAGCCCTGCCTCAGCGCCTGGTGGGCACGGTCCATGACCCGCCAGCTGGTCTAAGCTTACAGGGAGGCTTCGATCCCTGGGTCAGGAACATGCCCTGGAGAGGGAAATGGCAACCCAGTCCAGTATCCGTGCCTGGAGAACCCTGTGGACAGAGGAGCCTGGCAGGCTGCAGTCCACACGGTCGCAAAGAGTCGGACAGGACTGAGCGACAAACACACGCAGATGGACACACTCTTAGCAGGTCAACCTTAAGAAGTTTCTTGCCTTCTTATACTCATGGGGTGATCCATATTATATTTCTTTCGTACCAGCTCTGTGTGATCTTTGCTCGGCTAAACTTTCATCAAAAGGCTAACGAACAGAAAGTTTAGAAAACAGATTAATCACCAAATAATTGTGTTTAGAATGTGTCCAAGTATAGAAAACCAGGGCATTAGCAGATAAGAATGTATTTCAATATTTATGAAGCAATTTCTCTACAGTTAAAGAGGTCTGTAATAGGCTTTTTTTAAAATCGTCGTCATTCTTTTGAATCTTAATCCATAAATTGTTATCAAATCATTAAAAGGAAAATGTATAACCCTGATGTGAGTATCTTCCCTTTGATGAGCTTGGCGATATACCAGTTCTTCTAGGTTTTTGGATCACATTTGAGGATAAATAAATACCATTAGAACTTTCTGACTCATTATAAGTCTGAAAATAGCCAGAAATGGAGCGTGGCAAATGAAGATGAAGCTATCCCAAAGATGAAACTGGATCAGGTGTTCTTGTTGCTGTTCAGTTGCTAAGTTGTGTCTGACTCTGCAACCCCATGGAGTATAGCCCACCAGGCTCCTGTGTCCGTGGGATTCTCCAGGCAGGAAGACTGGAGTGGGTAACGATTCCCTTCTCCAAGGGAGCTTACCAAACCAGGGATTGAACCCAGGTCTCCCACATTGCAGAGGGATTCTTTACAGTGGGAGCCACCTAGATAGGTATATAAATGAGGGGCAGGTAAATAAATTAGACAGATGATGGATAAATGATGATACATAATGAATGATTGATATATATGTGTCTAGGTGATACACTATACATATGGATAGATAGACTGATTATAGTAAGATAGCTAGACAGCTGGGTGAGAGATAAATAGTAGATCAAGGGCTTCTCAGGTGGCGGGCATGGTGAAGAACCTGCCTGCAAATGCAGAAGAAAGAGACATGGATTTGATCCCTGGGTCGGGAAGATCCCCTGGAGGAGGGCATGCAACCCACTCCAGTATTCTCACTTGGAGACTCCCATGGACAGAAGAGCCTGGTGGGCTGCAGTCCATGGGGTCGCCCAGAAGGAGACAGGCAATAGAAACATGATAAATATATACTACTATCTACTTATAGATAAATAGAGTTGTCTATTTATAAATAAATGGAGTTCTCTTATCTCATCTATAAATAGAGTTTGTCGTAGGAATGGATTTACACAGTGACAGATGCTGAGAAGTGACGTGATCTGGCATCGGCAAGCAACAGACCCAGGAAAGGTACTTGATGGTGTAAATTTCAGTTCAAGGGCAAAGGAAGACCCATGACCTTGCTCAGCATGCAGGCAGAGAGGAGACAGTCTCCCTTTGTCTGCCTTCCAGTTTGAGTCACACCCTCAGCTGATTAGACAAGGCCCACCCACCATGTGTGTATGAGGCGGGGAGGGCAATCTGCTTTAGTGAGTGAGTCCAGCCATTGACAAGCTCGTCTCTTCCAGAAACGCCCTCCAGGCATAACAGAAATAACATAGATACGTGCCCCTCTGCACTGCCCAGCCCTGTTACATTGACACGTACAGTGAACCTCACACACCCCAACACTGATCAGGCCCGTTTCCTTCCTGCTCAGTCTTCCCTTGGGAGGGTGGGGGTCCCTCCAAACTCAATCAGCGTTCTCTTGGATTTTACCAGAGCTCTGGTTTATAATGATACTCACGGCCGTTATGCTCACGGCATACGGTTCCAAAGCGGGTGCTCGGAGACCAGAGAGGGGAAAAGGCTGTCTGGGAACGGTCTCAGCTGGATGCCTTCCGTGACCTGCTGTGCTCAGTGGCTGAGGCGTGTCCACTCTGCGACCCTGTGGACTGCAGCCCTCCAGGCTCCAATGTCCACTGGGGATTCTCCAGGCCAGAATACTGCAGTGGGCAGCCATTCCCTTCTCCAGGGGAATCTTCCTGACCCACAGATCGAACCTGGGTCTCCTGCATTGCAGGTGGATTCTTTCCTGACTGAGCCGCCAGGGAAGCCCAGCAACTGGATTAAAGGAGCAAACGCCACACACATCTGCCTCAGAACTAGTCTCCCTTCTTCCTCTGATGCGCCATCTCTCAGTCAGCATTGAGACCTAAAGGATGAGGTGCCACAGGCAAGCCTTTGTCTACAATGCACGTGTGATTGTTCGGTGAGACACTCCAGTCTCGTTGGATAGCGGCCCTGGTTCTGGAGGACGTGTGTGTGGGTCTGGGAAGACCGTGTCTCAGGAGGGTGGGTAATGAGGTGTGTGTGTGTCAGGAGCCAAGCAGTCCTCATGGTGATGGAGCCTCCAGCCCCCTGCTGTGTGCCAGCATCTCATCTCGACAGACACCAGTGATGAGTGGGGATGAACCTCCGGCCCTTCACGCAACTCGGCCGGGCACGGGAGTGATGGCGTCTCTGAGAATTGCTCTAGGTGGCTCCTAAGTCGTGTCTCAGCAGGAGAAACCTGTGGTGTTGTCGCCGGTGGTGGCTTAGTTGTTCAGTCGTGTCCAACTCTGCAGCCCCTTGGACCACAGCCCACCAGGCTCCTCTGTCTGTGGGATTCTCCAGGTGAGAATTCTGGAGTGGGTTGCCATTTCCTCCTCCAGGGGATCTTCCCGACCCAGGGATCAAACTCAAGTATCCCGCATTGCAGGCAGATTCTTTACCCACTGAACCACCAGGTAATTCGTTAAGTGTGTGGAATTCTTGGAAGTTCGGGCAACGTGCGGCATCATTCTTTGTCTTGGATAAAAGTCTGTAGATTTGGTGGGGGATGAGAAACGACAGACTTTTCCCCCCCACAGTCCTGGAGTTTGGATGTCTGAGATCCTGGCGAGGGCAGAATTAGTGTGTAGTGAGGAATCTCCTCCTGGTTCACAGACAGTGCCTTCTCTCTATGTCCTCACCCACAGGCAGGGGCGAGGGAGCTTTCTGGGGTCTATTTTATAAGGACACTGATTTGCAGGTAACACCACCCTCATGGCAGAAAGCAAAGAGGAACTAAAGAGCCTCCTGATGAAGGTGAATGGAGAGAGGGAAAAAGCTGGTTTCAGACTCAACGTTCGAAAAACAAAGATCATGGCATCTGGTCCCATCACTTCCTGGCAAATAGATGGGGAAACAATGGGAACAGTGACAGACTTTATTTTCTTGGGCTCCACAGTCACTGCGGACGGTGACTGCAGCCACGAAATTAAAAGATGCTTGTTTCTGGGCAGAAAAACTTGAGAGGTGAGGGTGGGCGCGTGCAGACTGAGGATCACACGTCTGGACGTGGCTGCAGGTATCGGCGAGGGGGGACCATCTGCCTCCAGCCGCTGCAGTTCAGTGTTGAGTCACGCCCCCAGAGCCATCCCATCACCACACTGGGACTTTTGCTTGTTGCTGTTCATTGTTGTGTCCAAACCTTTGTGACCCCATGGACTGCAGCACGCCAAGCCTCCCTGTCCATCAGCAACTCCCAGAGCATGCTCAAACTCAAGTCCATCGAGTCGGTGATGCCATCCAATCATCTCATCCTCTGTCGTCCCCTTCTCCTCCTGCCTTCAATCTTTCCCAGCATCAGGGTCTTTTCCAGTGAGTCAGTTCTTTGCATCAGGTGGCCAGAGGATTGGCGCTTCAGCATCAGCATCAGTCCTTCCAATGAATATTCAGAGTTGACTTCTTTTAGGATGGACTGTTCTGATTGGAAGTGGCGTGGAAGTTGCTTTAATAAATGACTTAGAAAGCGTCTTATAAATGTTAATAAGGAGAAGGGGCTTGGTGAATGCCGTAACTGCGAGGTCTGGAGAGAAAAAAAAAGGCAACAAACAGAGATGCAAGACCTCTGTTTCTGGAGCAGAGGAAAGACAGACAGAGAGGGAAGGAGGTCGGAAGGATTATCCAAAGCAGAGCAGCAGGGAGGTGTGGGGGTGCCGTGGAGAGGGCAGAGAGGCAGCAGGAAGAAAGGACACCCGTGGTCACCCAGCAGATTGCCACACACCACCGTGCCCGGCTTCATGGAAAGTGACTGAGAGATGTGTCAGAGCGGGCGTCCGCCGGTTTGATCCGCGGGGAGATTGAATTAGGCAGCGGATTAGAGTGGGGAACACGCTCACGCTCACTGTTCTGAGAACTCATGGCAGGTGGGTGCTCATTAGATGGCCCGGGCGCTCGCCAGCCCACTGGAAATTGTATTTATGGGAAAGGAGGGCACAGTGCTTGACCTTGCGTGGCTGGCGGTAGGGGGTGATTCTTGGGGTTGATCACCAGGTGATGGGGGAGCAGCGGCTGTGGTCTTCAGGGGACCACCGTGTGCTGTGTGCCCTCTGCATGCAACCTCATGTGTGCAACGGTGCAGACGGGCACACACCTGCCCAAACCATGCTACATGCATGTACCCACGTGGGAGAAAGGGCACTCACATTTCCTGACTTATCTGTTTTCTCCTTTAACTTACTGCTTTAAATTTTTTGCTCATTACTATCATCACGGCCATGCTGTGTGGCAGGCTGGATCTTAGTTCCCTGACCAGGGATTGAACGTATCTTTGCCCCAGGGTTGGCCATAACCAACCGAGGGAGGTCAGTAAAAATATTTTGTTGTTGTTCAGCCGCTCAGTCGTGTGCAACTCTTTTCTGAGCTCACGGACGGTAGCCTGCCAGGCCTCCTCTGTCCTCCTCCTGTGTCCATGGCATTCTCCGGGCAAGACTGCTGGGGCGGGTGACATGCCCTCCTCCAGGGAAACTCCCCGACCCGGGGAGCGAGCCTGCAGGTCCTGTGGCATGCTCCAACGACAGGGAGGAGGCTGGCGGCACCCGACACCCAGGACGGTGCGCCAAGCACGCCCATCGCAAACCATCCCGTAAGGAAGAAACAGCAAGAAACCCCAAATGGCGAGCCGCCGCCAGCATCGCGGGCACCCTCCTCCAGGGCTTCTTACAAAGACGCACAATCACAGTCGCCAGGCACCAACCGCCGGACGCGGGCCTTGACGCATCTCTCAGCCTCTTTCCACGCAGCTGGGCAACGCGGGGGGTATCAATTTGCTGATGGGCCAGAACTTGGCGGCACCTGCTTCCAGACGAGCAGCCTTACTGACTTCAAGGCGCGCCCGCCGAGCTCTGCTGTGTGGTGGGCACGCCTCCTCCCAAGGTGCGATTCCGTCGCCTGTCTCCATCTCCGGAGTCTGGGATGATGGCCACCTCCGGAGTCCTGAGCCGTGCCTTGCTCGAGGGCGGATGTGGCCCTCAGGGAGGAGGCCTGCCTGGACCCTCTGTGGGCAGTTGTTGGCCATGACCATGGGCTTCCCTGGGCGAGAGTCCATTTTTTTCCTCTCCTTGCTGCTCCTATCCGTAGTTCATAAATCAGAATGTAGATGAGAGACTCGTGGTTAATTTTCTGCGCTGAGCGCCGAGTGTCTGAGCCCATAATGCTCATGCAGCCCCGCGCTGTGAATTTCCTGATCCTGACAAGGCAAGCAGCTTGGAAATCATCATTATAAGTTACAAGTGTCTTAGGGGTTGTTCTTCTGACATAAAACTAATTTCATGTTTTTATTCATAATGTGGGAGAGATGAGAGGCAGGAGGCCCGCTTTCCAGGGCGCTTCTGGAGACATCACAGGCTGTGTCTCCTGCCGTAATGACAGGAGACGGCGGGCTCCGTCCTTCTTCGCAAGCCCCTGAACTGCCCTGGGAGCTGCTGATGACCTCGGGGACAGTGTCTCTGCCTCTCTCAACAGGCTGCCTGTAGCGAGCTGGTGCCTCGCCAGCAAATGGCCCTGCGTGTCTCCAGAGCCATCCCATTGCCACATTGGCACACTTGGTTGCTGTGGTTCATTAGCTCAGTCATTTCCAACTCTTTGTTGCCCCACGGACTGCAGCACACCAAGCTTCCCTGCTCTTCACTATCTCCTGGAGTTTGCTCAGACTCACATCCATTGAGTCAACGATACCGCCCAACCATCTCATCCTTTGTCGTTCCCTTCTCCTCCTGCCCTCAGTCTTTCCCATCATCAGGGTCTTTACTCATGAGTCAGCTGTCGGCAGCAGGTGACCAAAGTATTGGAGGTTTGGCTTCAGCACTGGTCCTGCCAGTGACTGTTCAGAGTGGATTTCCATTAGGAACAACTGGCTGGATCTCCTTGCTGTCCAAGGGACTTCCAAGAATCTTCTCCAGCACCACAGTTTGAAAGCATCAACTCTTTGGTGCTCAGCCTTCTTTTTGGTCCACCTGGACCCAAGACAAAGAACCAAGGAGTTGGGGCTTAAAACAGTAAGAATGGATCTTCGAGTCTCCCTGGAGACCAGGCTTCTGGGACAGAGGTGTGGGCCAGCTGGGTTTTTCTGGAGGCTCCAGTGGAGAATGCACCCCTGCTCTCGCACCCAGCTTCCAGGGGCTGCCAGAAATCCTGGCCACCCCTTTGTTTTGTAGAAGTCACCCCAGCTGCCTCAACTGTCCCCCGACTGTCTCCCCCACCTTCTGTGTTTCTATGGCTCCTCTTTTTTCTCACATGGACACTGTCCTATATATATCTCCTTCTGGTCCTATGTAGGATTCCCCATTGCCTGTTAGGGCTTCCAGGGGGGTGTTCGTGGTAAAGAGCCTGCCTGTTAACACAGGAGACCCAAGAGCCATGGGTTCAGTCCCTGGGTCAGGAAGATCCGCTGGAGGAGGGCATGGCAACGCACTCCAGCATTCCTGTCTGGGGATCCTATGGACAGAGGAGCCTGGCAGGCTACAGTCCATGGGGTCACAAAGAGTTGGACACAGCTGAGAAACTGAGCAGGCACACACACACGTGTGTTTGAGAGCGAGTCTTGAAAACTATACTCAAGAGTTAACTCCAGGATGGATGTATGGACCGGACAAAAAGTGTGGCTGCATCTCAGATGTGGCTCTGGGTCTTAGATGCCTTATATTTCTTATCCATGCTCAACACAGTCAATGTTAGATGCTTATTTAGAGGGTGTGTCCCCTTTCAGAGGCTTCCCAGGTGGTGTGAGCGCTAAAGAACCTCCGGCTGAAGAAGGAGACGCCAGAGATGCAGGTTCGATTCCTGGGTCAGGAAGATCCCCTGGAGGAGGAAATGGCAACTTGCTATAGGGTTCTGGCCTTGAGAGTGCCATGGACAGAGGCACCTGGTGGTCTGAAGTCCACGCGGTCACAGAGTTGGGCACAACCAGAGCGACTAAGCATGTCCCCTTTCAAGTCTGCAAGCAAATTAAGTTTCCATCCAGCCATGAGGCTGGGTCCACCTAATGGAGAGGGCAGTGATGCCAGCCTCGCAGGGAAACATACTGGCGACCCAGTCAGGACTCTCCCCGGGGGCTGGACTCAACCCTCTGGACGCTCAAAAATCTTCCTGAAGTGAGACCTCTCCACACAGGCCATGGGTCTCCTCCTGCGAGCTTGTAACTGTCTGCCAAGCTTTCACATGGATAGTTGCACCTATTTTCCTCAGGAGAGGGAGGAGTCGTTACCTGGAGGTCTCTTGGGGTTCCCTGGAACTGATGGAGTAGCCCCTAGCAAGGACTATGCTCCCTTCACTTCTGGAGATCCATGAAACCTGCCCAAGCAAGTTCTCAGAGCTGGTGTAAAACTGGTTTCTTAGAAGAACGCCATGGTGGTGGGTACGGAGGTTGGGGATGAAGCTAAGGTCTCTGTCAGCAGGGTGCCAAATACCTTTCCAATCGTGTGGGAAAACTACTATGTCCATCAGTCCCTAGCATAGATGTGGCTCTGAAGTACCTTAAAATAACAGAGAATGTTGACATTAGGAAGAGACTTAGACACTTATGTCAAATAGAACTTGGGGGTGAGGGAAGAGCAGGGCAAAGTCTTACTTCAGAAAGAGAGGGCTTACGGCCTGCCCATCCCATAGACCCAACAGGGTTTTATTTTGTGGTGATATCTTTCTCCAGAGGGCCTCCTAGGTGAGGCAGTGGTAAAGAATCCACCGGTCAATGCAAGAGACGCAGGGACGATCCTGGGTCTGGAAGCTCTCCTGGAAGAGGGCCAGGCAACCCACTCCAGTGTTCTTGCCTGGGAAACCCCATGCCCAGAGGGGCCTGGTAGGCTACAGTCCATGGGGTCGCAAAGAGTCGGACAGAACCGAGTAACTGACGACTTCCTCAAAAACTCATCTTGGATCCTGCAAAGAGACAAAGCAAAATAATAAAACCGCCACCACCCCCCAAAGCCCTCTTGCAGGCTCTTTTTTAATAACAGACTTTAGTCCATGGACACTGCTCACGCCCGACAAAATTCAGAATATATGCACGTCTGCGGTTCCTTTTAAGAGTCCTCATTCCAGAGGCACAGCCGTCCTGCCTGTTTGACCTGCCTGGCAGGACTCCAATCAGAAAAGATAAGAGCATGTTTAATTGATTAGCCCGCGTCGGCAGAGCGCTTTGAAGGTGAGCAGTGCAATATTATTCTAATGATGGGGTAGGCGCTGTGATCTTTGGAGAATTTCGCCTCTCGTCTGAGCTGCCGTTCTAATTTGAGGCACGCTGCCCCAAGAGTGGACTGGTTCTTGATCCCGGCCAGGGGTCGTCTGCTCGGCTGCTCGGCGGGAAGCGCCTTGGATGTCTAGCAGCAGCTCCGGGCGTGGGGACCAGCAGGGCTGCTGAGAGAGTGAAGATACTGTGAGCTCTGCTGGTGGGTGGACGGGCTCAAGATGGCGCAAGGGGAGCGCTTGGAAGGGTTCAAGATGGTGCACCAGGGGATGAGTGGATTCAAGATGGTGCATGGGGGAGCTATGGGCAGGCTCAAGATGGTGCATGGGGAGCGCTTGGAAGGGTTCAAGATGGCGCATGGGGGAGCTCCTGGAAGGGCTCAAGATGGCACACATGGGGAGCGCTTGGAAGGGCTCAAGATGGTGCATGGGGGGCGCTTGGAAGGGTTCAAGATGGTGCATGGGGGAGCTCCTGGAAGGGCTCAAGATGGCGCAACGGGGGAGCTCTTGAGTGGATTCAAGATGGTGCATGGGGGAGCTCCCTGAAGGGCTCAAGATGGCGCATGGGGGGCGCTTGGAAGGGTTCAAGATGGCACATGGGGGAGCTCCTGGAAGGGCTCAAGATGGCGCAACGGGGGAGCTCTTGAGTGGATTCAAGATGGTCTCTGTCATGGGTGTTGGCTGGTCGTCACCTTTTTCTCTAAGATGTGTTGATCAAGTTTTCCTAAAGGTGGATCTTCTGCCTTTTGGGGGCATTTAAATTGCAGCAATTTTCCATTGCTAGGAGTAGCTTGCTCTTTCCCTGCTGTTTCTTTGAACTTTGCCTGTTACCACTGGAGATACACACACATATAGGGATAGACACACACATACATACACCCACACACAAACTCACATATACATATATATGTGTATGCCTGTTCCCATTAGAGATATCTGTGTATACACACACATATATGTATATAGACACACACACATACACACATATACATGTATATATACACACACATACTCACATATACATGTATATGTATGCCTGTTCCCATTAGCGCTATCTGTGTATACACATGAGCTTCCCTGGTGGCTCAGCTAGTGAACAATCCGCCTGCAATGCGGGAGACCTGGGTTTGATTCCTGGGTCGGAAAGATCCCCTGGAGAAGGGAAAGGCTACCCACTCCAGTGTTCTGG
>SJYC01049176.1:0-31630 GCA_006408675.1 Madoqua kirkii
GGGGGGGGGGGGGCAGTTGGCTGAGCTGCTGAATTAACACAGAAGGTCATTAGTGAGCCCCTGGGGGCCTGAGGAAATGGATAAAACGTGTCAATTTCTCCAGGGCGAGAAACTCTGCTGGTTCCTCCATCCATCTCCCCCATACTCCCAAACAGGGGAGTAGTAGGGGGGGTTCCCAGATGAGATCACTGGAGCTGACGGAGAGACCCCTGGCTCAAGGGGACGGGCATTTAAATACCAGAAGCTCTGGTGTAATGGGAGACGGAGGTGGACTGGAGCGCTGCAGGCACTGGGGCAACAGGTAGCAGTCCCCCCAAACCCAGCTCCCCCATCAACCCTGTATATGGGGACTGGTGCTCCCAGCACCCGTGTCCCCGTTCGCACGTTCCTCTGAGTCTCTGACACCGTGGGCTGAGATTTCACTGTAGCGAGAATTTGTGTGTGTGTGTGTGCGTGTGTGAGCGTGTGTGTCTCATTTACATTTCAATCTCGGCCTCATGAATGTAATACCAAGAGCTGCAAATTAATAACGGGAGCGCGAGGAGGTTGCCCCACCACCATGGAGGAGGGAGGAGACCCTGGAGGGGGAGTCCGCCCCCCCCCCAACTCCCAAGCGCCGCTCCCGCCGGGTTCACCGTTTCTGCATTGTGTTTCCGAGGGCGCCTCATTTGCGGGCCGCGGTGAATGACATTACAGAGAGCCACAGATCTGTAGTGACACAAATTTATTTCTGTCCCCGGCTCCCGCGGTATATTCTCATACAATCGGGGGGCTATTTGTCTGGGGACAATTTAGTTTCCATGAAAAATTTAAATGGTTTCTGTGGCGAGAAAATTTAATTTGTTTCTCATTTGCTACAGCAGGTATGAAAGCAGAAAGGAGCGGGTGTCTGATGGGCTGGAAGGAACTGTCGCCGTCCCCGTGCTGGGTTTCCTTGCCCTCCCAAGGCTGGGGTTGGGGGTGGGGGAGTAACCGGTAACCTTAAACCAACTTACAGAAAACCTTTGGGGAAACTGCCAATCACCCGGAAAACAACGTTTGCATCGATCCGCTGTCCGCGTGATTTATGGCTTCATTTTACGGTAATTGAGAATTAGTAGGAAGATTAACAAGACTCAACACCGCAGCAGGGTATGCACCGCTAAGCGCAGCAATTTGTCAAGCCTTTCTTACCCCCCCCACCCCAACACAGACAATCCCGCCACCTCGCGCAGGGGTCCCCATCTAATTGAATTTGGGGATGACGCCGAAATTAATCGGATGCGGGCAGCTTTTCGAGAGGGAACCCGGGGATGGGGGGCAAGGGGACGCTGCTCTTGCGTCCCCGGCTGTCCTGAGCCCAGCGGTGGGGGTTCTCTCTACTCAAGGGCTGGCCGGCCCGCTGGGCATGGGTCCCGCTGGGCATGGGTCCCGCTAGGGTCCCACGCAGTCGCCCCACCCAGAAGGATGGTGGCTGGGGAATCGGTTTGGGCCCCCAGGGAGGCCGTCGTTAGGCCCATATGAATGGTGTGGCAGCTCATTTTCTGTGACCCTGTCAGGATAAAGTTCTGAAAATGTACTTCTTTGCAGCCATCGTAGCAGAGGTCGCAAGCGCATTGGGGAATGCACTCTGCGGGGCTGTGGGCAGGGTCAGGGGCTACGGACGCAGAAGGACCCAGACCTCCTGGAGGGGTGAGAGTGAGGTGGCCGCAGGGCCCAGGGGCGGGGATGCCGAGACCCGGGAGCCCCCCAAGGGCTTCCTTCAGCTCCGAACGCTGCTCTCTGGCCTCTGAGATTTGCATATTTAAGGGTCTCTTTACATTTGAACAGAAGCGCACGTCCCCCGGGGCCCAGATCTGGCTTCTCTTTCCAGGGTCTGTTTTTCCCTTGGGCTCCAAAATCACTGCAGACGGTGACTGCGGCCATCAAACCAAAAGACTGTTTGCTCCTTGGCAGAAAAAATATGACAGACCTAGACAGCATATTAGGAAGCAGAGACATCAGTTTGCCGACAAAAGGTCCGTCTCGTCAAAACCGTGGTTTTTCCAGTACTGGTGTACAGATCTGAGAGACGGCCCATAAAGAAGGCCCAAGTGAAGTGAAGTGGAAGGCGCTCAGTTGTGTCCGACTCTTTGCGACCTCATGAACTGTACAGCCCATGGAATTCTCCAGGCCAGAATACTGGAGTGGGTAGCCGTTCCCCTCTCCAGGGAAGAAAAAAAGTTGAATGTAAAGAATGGATGCTTTTGAATTGTGGTGCTAGAGAGGACTCTTGAGAGTCCCTTGGACTGCAAGGCGATTCAACCAGTCCATCCTAAAGGAAATCAGCCCTGAATATTCATTGGAAGGACAGATGCTGAAGCTGAAGCTCCAACACTCTGTCCACCTGATGGGAAGAACTGACTCATTGGAAAAGACCCTGATGCTGGGAGATATTGAAGGTGGGAAGAGAAGGGGATGACGGAGGATGAGGTGGTTGGAGGGCATCACCGACTCGATGGATGTGAGTTTGAGAAAGCCCCGGAAGATGGAGAAGGACAGGGAGGCCTGGCGTGCTTCAGTCCACGGGGTCACAAAGAGTCAGACACACCTGAGCGACCGGACAGCAACACATTGGTGCTGGATGGTGAGGATGCCCTTGTCCTCAAGGGCATGGCACACATGGTGCTGGATGGTGAGAAACGTCCTCAAGGTCAGCTGATCATGAAGGCAGGGAGCCGTCCACAGCAGCCTGAGGCAGGAGCCAGGGGCCCCTCTGCCAAGAGCAAAGCAACAGGAGATCCATTCCCTGCTGACCAAAACTCCAGGCAGGGCGATTGAGGGTGGACATTGAGCCCTGCAGAGACCACACGTTCCTCGTTCCTGCAGTCGAGACACTTCCTGAGCTAATGTGGGCAGAAAAGTTCCTTGGAGAGTCACACCCAGGGATGTTTCCTCCCCACAGGACTCTTCCCTGGAGCCTCTGGAGGTGGAAAGAGTCCTGGCACACCTTGGCCCCAGAGGTCTGGTCCCCAGGACTGGGGGAGGGTGGCCGTCTCTTGTGTTAAAGCACGTGGCTTGGGACAGTTTGTGATGGGGGCACCAGGAAGCTCTCACGGTTTGGGTCCAGGCTTCGTGCCTGTGTGCTACGTCGCTCCAGTTGTGTCTGACTTTATGACCCCGTGGACTGTAGCCCGCCAGGCTCCTCTGTCCATGGGATTCTGAAGGCAAGAATACCTGAGTGGGTTGCCCTGCCCTTCTTCAGGGGAATCTTCCTAACTCAGGGGTCGAACCTGTGTCTTTTGTAGCTCCCGAACTGCAGGCAGATTGTTTACCTCTGAGCCACCGAGGAAGTTTTTATTTACTACAGTGGAGTGCAGACTGCGTTAGAAGCAGGTATTAAAAGGTTCGGAAATTCACTCCAAGCTCAGTTCAGTTCAGTCGCTCGGTCGTGTCCAACTCTTCACGACCCCATGAATCACAGCACGCCAGGCCACCCTGTCCATCACCAACTCCCGGAGTTCACTCAAAGTCACTAAGCCCCGGAAGATGGAGAAGGACAGGGAGGCCTGGCGTGCTTCAGTCCACGGGGTCACAAAGAGTCAGACACACCTGAGCGACCGGACAGCAACACATTGGTGCTGGATGGTGAGGATGCCCTTGTCCTCAAGGGCATGGCACACATGGTGCTGGATGGTGAGAAACGTCCTCAAGGTCAGCTGATCATGAAGGCAGGGAGCCGTCCACAGCAGCCTGAGGCAGGAGCCAGGGGCCCCTCTGCCAAGAGCAAAGCAACAGGAGATCCATTCCCTGCTGACCAAAACTCCAGGCAGGGCGATTGAGGGTGGACATTGAGCCCTGCAGAGACCACACGTTCCTCGTTCCTGCAGTCGAGACACTTCCTGAGCTAATGTGGGCAGAAAAGTTCCTTGGAGAGTCACACCCAGGGATGTTTCCTCCCCACAGGACTCTTCCCTGGAGCCTCTGGAGGTGGAAAGAGTCCTGGCACACCTTGGCCCCAGAGGTCTGGTCCCCAGGACTGGGGGAGGGTGGCCGTCTCTTGTGTTAAAGCACGTGGCTTGGGACAGTTTGTGATGGGGGCACCAGGAAGCTCTCACGGTTTGGGTCCAGGCTTCGTGCCTGTGTGCTACGTCGCTCCAGTTGTGTCTGACTTTATGACCCCGTGGACTGTAGCCCGCCAGGCTCCTCTGTCCATGGGATTCTGAAGGCAAGAATACCTGAGTGGGTTGCCCTGCCCTTCTTCAGGGGAATCTTCCTAACTCAGGGGTCGAACCTGTGTCTTTTGTAGCTCCCGAACTGCAGGCAGATTGTTTACCTCTGAGCCACCGAGGAAGTTTTTATTTACTACAGTGGAGTGCAGACTGCGTTAGAAGCAGGTATTAAAAGGTTCGGAAATTCACTCCAAGCTCAGTTCAGTTCAGTCGCTCGGTCGTGTCCAACTCTTCACGACCCCATGAATCACAGCACGCCAGGCCACCCTGTCCATCACCAACTCCCGGAGTTCACTCAAAGTCACATCCATCGAATCGGTGATGCCATCCAACCATCTCATCCTCGGTCGTCCCCTTCTCCTCCTGCTTCCAATCCCTCCCAGCATCAGAGTCTTTTCCAATGAGTCAACCCTTCACATGAGATGGCCAAAGTACTGGAGTTTCAGCTTCATTCCTTCCAAAGAAATCCCAGGACTGAATCTCCTTTAGGATGGACTGGTTGGATCTCCTTGCAGGCCAAGGGACTCTCAAGAGTCTTCTCCAACACCACAGTTCAAACGCATCAATTCTTCAGTGCTCAGCCTTCTTCACAGTCCAACTGTCATATCCATACATAACCACAGGAAAAACCATAGCTTTGACTAGACGGACCTTAGTCGGCCAAGTAATGTCTTTGCTTTTTAATGTGCTATCTAGGTTGTCATAACTTTCCTTCTAGGAGTAAGCGTCTTTAATTTCATGGCTGCAGTCACCATCTGCAGTGATTTTGCTGCTGCTACTGCTAAGTCACTTCAGTCGTGTCTGACTCTGTGTGACCCCATAGACGGCAGCCCACCAGGCTCCCCCGTCCCTGGGGTTCTCCAGGCAAGAATACTGGAGTGGTTGCCATTTCTGTCTCCAATGCATGAAAAGTGAAAAGTGAAAGTGAAGTCGCTCAGTCGTGCCTGACTCTTCGAGACCCCACGGACTGCAGCCCCCCCAGGCTCCTCCATCCATGGGATTTTCAAGGCAAAGTCTGACACTGCTTCCACTGTTTCCCCATCTATCTCCCAAGAAGTAATGGGACCCCCAGAGTTTGCTAGGAGCCCCTGGACTCATGGTTACCCTAGGATGAAAAGTATTGGAAGTGTTCATCGCCCAGTTGTGGGTGGCTCTTTGCAGTCTCGTGAACTATAGCCCACCAGCCTCCTCTGTCCAAGGGATTCTCCAGGCACGAATCCCAGAGTGGGTTGCGATGGCTTCCTCCAGGGGATATTCCTGAGCCAGGGATTGAACCCTGGTCTTGCGGATTGCAGGCGGATTTTTGACTGCCCCCCAGCCACCCAGGGAGCCCCCACCTTGCTTTGGGTGAAGTTGACTGCTCCACGCAGGGGACTCCCCTGGCCATCCAGTGGTTGAGAGTCTACCTGCCAAGGGAGGGGACACAGAGCCCGTCTCCGGTCTGTGAAGATCCCACATGCCACGGGGGCACATGAGCCCCGTGCCCCTCCACGACTGAGTCCGCGAGCCTCAGCTATGAAACCTGCGCAACCTACAGCCCTGCTCGGCCCCAGAGAAGCCAGCGCGCCAGAGAGGAAGGCCCCACGCTCGCCGCGGCTAGCGGACGGCCCCGCAGGCAAGGAAGACCCGGTGCGGTGGAAAAGAAACCAATCGGCGGAAACCCTGCGTCCGGGTCTCACGCGGCTCTGTCCCCAGCACACTGTCCATGCGGCGAGTCTGCAGGCCTCTGCAAAGACAGCCAAGGCCTTGCTGCCTGTCCGTCCTCTGACACGGGTGGAGACAGCTCCCACCTCCCTCGTAAGCGCCCGGGGTGGCCCCGCGCTCCGTGCCCGCAGCCTGACCGCCAGGCAGGATGCGCGCTGTGATCCTCTGCATCCTGGTGGGCGCTGCATCCGGTGTTCCGACTGCGTAATGCGTTTTGCAAAATGCGATCAGCCATGTGCCATGAGGCACGCACGGGTCTCTCATCGCATTGAGGGGGCCGCTAACGCGATCCAGGAGGGACGTTTAACAGGATGAGGGAGTCGCTCACACGGTCCTCCGGGGAGTGCTGGGGCCAGGCGGGCGCGTCCCTGTCCTGTCCTGCATGGTTCTAGAATGCACTGGATTAGCACAGCTTTCCAAGGCAGAAAGGGAACGTCGTGGTCCCAGGACTCTGCTTACGGGTGGACTGGGCTGGCCTCTCTTCCTCCTAAAAACAACACGTAGCAGGGAGAGCTGATCCTGACGGCTGGGAACAGGAACTTACTGATTTGGAAATGGGGTCTTTGTACAGGGGCTTCCCTGATGGCTCAGAAAAGAATCCACCTGCAGTGCAGGAGACCTAGGTTCGATCCCTTGGTTGGGAGGATCCCCTGGAGAAGGGCAGTGGGAACCCACTCCAGGGTTCTTGCCTGGAGAGACGCATGGATGGAGGGGCCTACAGTCCAAGGGTTGGCAGAGTTGGACACGATTAAAGCAACTAACGCTTTCACGTCTTTCTCTGCAGAAGTGATGGAGTGAAGGGTCTGAGGTGAGGTCCTCCTGGAAGGGGGTGGCCCTAAACCCAAGGATGGGTTCCTTATAAGACACAGAAAAGAGAGACATGGACGCAGAGGAGAAGCCACGTGGAGACGGAGGCAGACGGGAGGGAGGCGGCCACCAGCCCAGGGACGGATGCCCGGAGCCCCCAGAAGCTGGAAGAGGCTGGGAGGACCCTCCCCTGGAGCCTCCGGATGGAGCTCAGCTGTAGGACCGCCTGACCTCAGACATGTGGTGTCCAGCACCTGGGTAGGGGGTCAGGGGGCAATGGATGTCTGTTGTTTAAACCTGGTTTGGAGTCGTCTCTTGTGGTTACCGCCACAGACTTAACCTCCACGATGGCGTGGACAAAGGCCCGTTGCTGTTGGATCTGGGCGTCTGCGTATGGAACCACAGCTTCACCGGACGACTCATTGGGGCCTGACACATCCTGCCCATGGACAGCGCCTGCAGCGGTCAGAAAACCAGGAGCGGCAGGCACCACCTGGCTGTATGAAGTCTGCAGAAAAGCTTTTCCACGGGCCGCCCCCGAGTGTGCCTTGCTGAAAACAAGCAAATCCACACAGCTCCGCGGGTCTTTGCTGCTCTTTGCTCTTCTGGTCCTACCGTGCGACCATCGGTTTCACTTCTTAATGGACCCGTTCGCCCGCGTCTGGGGGTCTGGGCGCCAACCCTGCATGGAGACCTCCTATTTCTGCAAGAGGAATATTCTCCTTTGCCATGGGGGAGGGGGGCGGAAAGCCCGAGTTGCTTTACTTGCATTAAATAAAAAAGTGCTTATTCACATCGGTGTCGGGGGAGGCGGGAAGCGGGGGCACCTGTTATGATCACACCTACCTTTCTGAGCTCCGGGTAAGCCGAGAAACATCTCGGAAGATTCACAATAAATCCAGCCTTGAGGAGGATGGATTCCTCCAAAATGAAATTGGGTACTCAGCTGCTTTCCATTATGGGTTTTCAAAAAAAACACGGTGTTTCCTTTTGTTATTTATGGGTTCTTACAGTGTAATGGCTGTGATGATTAATATCGAATTTCTGAATTTATTCTAAAAAGGCACTTCATAAATATTGAACAGCACCATTATCCGCAGGTACCACCATTTATTTTATTAAAATGGAAATTCAGAAATCATCCATAAAAGGGTATTGTGTGTTGTGAGGTGGACCCAGAGAGTCAAGAGGGAAATTTTTTTTTAAACCCTACCGTCATCACCACCTGCCCCCTCCCCAGCCACTTGAGGTCGGCTGGGTTCGACCCAACCGACTGGGTGGTTCCTGGTTTTGGGGTGTGGGGGCGATGCATCTAAACTCTTGTCGTCGTGTGGAGCAGATGGTGATGCCATCTGGGTGGGTGGGCACGGCGGTATCTGGAACGACACCTGTTTGGGTTTTAATTTGGCACTGGGGAGGCAGAGCCCGCAGGGCTTCATGACAGACGGCCCTGATCAGACCTAGTTTGCGGATGTTTTATGACTTGAGAATGTCCCCAGAAAACAGGGCCCAGCAGGTTCAACAGTGCTCAGATGTGGGCCAGGGTGACCCTTAGCGCCAAGTACCGAGAAGAAACATCCTGGAAGGTGTGAGCCCGTGAGTGTGTGAGTGTGTGTGTGTGAGTGTGTGTGTGTGTGTGTGTGTGTGTGTGCACTCAGGCATGTCCGATTCTTATGACCCCCTGGACGGCAGCCCTCCAGGCCCCTCAGCCCATGGGATTCTCCAGGCAAGAAGACTGGAGTGGGGTTGCCGTCTCCTCCTCCAGGGGATCTTCCCCGCCCGGCATCCAACCCAGGTCTTTTGCGTTGGCAAGCAGGTTCTTTATCACTGAGCCGCCAGGGGCACCCATTCTTTAGATGCGTGAGGGCCAAGGCAACTTTGTGTTTCAAAATTTTCCTGGGGTAAGGTAGGAGAGACGTAGGTGTTGACACAGACTTGAGGGGTTTTTGAGTTGGAAAATCAGGAAATACCAGGTACAGGCTGGCGATGGGATGAGTTATTAGAATACTCTTGAGATTATTCAGAGATCCTCTTGGATGTGGAAGGTGAGATTGTCACGGGGGACAGCCCCAGCTACGAGGCTCTCGTAAACTCTCCTCAGGCACATGAATTAAGCTGGCTCAGGGCTTTTGCATCATGAATAGTCATGGTTCTCAGTATCTTCCTCAAGTATTCTGTTTTGCCTTTTTTTTTCTTTTTTTGAGGGCTCAAACCTCTGTCCTTGTAGCCAGGATTTTATGTCAACTGATGGAAAAGAATGTTTATTCACATGTGTATTTTCCCCAGCTTGCATTGAAAAACCAATTTATTGACGTGAAATTCACCTAACGTAAAAGCAACCGATTTAAAGTGCAAAGTTCCGGGGGGCATTTAACACGTTCACTGGGCTCTTCACTCGCCCCTGCTCTCTGGTTCCACACATTCTCAGCCTCCCGAGAGGGGTCGCTGTGCTCATTAAGAGCCATGCCCCTGCCCCGCCCCCGCCCCTAGCCTCCAGGAACCCGCTTCCCGTCTCCGTGGATTCTCTTGTTCAGGACGCTTCCTGTAGGTGAAGTCACACTGCGTGGCCTTCCGTGCTGCTCTCTGTGAGCATCGTGTGCTCAGGGTCCACCCACAGTGCGGCCTGTGTCACGGGGCTTCTCTCCTTTTCACGGCTGTGTAATATTCCACTGCACAGACTTTTGCTTATCCGTCCAACCCTTTGTGGACATCTGAGCTGTTTTCTCCTCCCGGTTCTTGTGAGTATCGCTGCGGCGATCATGGGGGAAAGACCTTTCAGCTGAGTCTCTGCTTTCAATATTTTGAGGTGTCTGCATAGCCACGGAGGGGCTTCCTAGGTGCCAGTAGCGGTAAAGAACCCG
The DNA here is from genome assembly GCA_006408675.1 of Madoqua kirkii. Classification (NCBI taxonomy): domain Eukaryota; kingdom Metazoa; phylum Chordata; class Mammalia; order Artiodactyla; family Bovidae; genus Madoqua; species Madoqua kirkii. Next base: position 9,563 of record SJYC01049176.1, read on the forward strand.
CCGGCCAGTGCAGGTAGATGTAAGTAACATGAGTTCAATCCCTGGCTCGGGAAGAACCCCCCCCCCCCCGCGGGAGAAGGGCTTGCAATCTTCTCCAGTGATCTTGCCTGGAGAACCCCCGTAGGCAGAGGAGCCTGGCAGGGCTACAGTCCACAGGTCGCAAAGAGTCGGACACGACTGAGCGACTAAGCTAGGGCAATCAGAAGTGGAAATTCTCCATGTCACCTTTTTCAGGAGACTACAGCCAGACGGTTACATCTCCAAGGGGAACGGAAGAGGCAGGCCTGCATCTGTTTTATCTTTTTCCTCCGAGCTGTCTACCCAAAGGTGGTGCCCACGCCAGGGCTGGGACATGTGACCCAATGCCTGAATGAGCAGAGACGCTGGAGAGTGGGCAGCGTGAGGCACAGGAAGGAGTCTCCAGTGTGTCCCGAGCGGGGCTGCGTCTCTCCTCAGTGAACTGGAGGGCTGAGGTGTACCCCCCACCCACCTCCTCTTGGCCAACAGAGAGACACAACCTCCTGGAGGCCGTCGTCGGGACGGGAACAGACCCAGGATTTTCTGTCACATCATAAAACTCAAAAGCGTGTTTTCTTTCCTGCATTTTTATTTCTTCCCCTGCGCCGATGTTGAGCCGTCTCTCCCAGGCTCCTGGTGTTTCACTTAATTGCCCCAAATAACAGGGCTTCCTGAGCAGACGGTTTCCTTTTCGAGACTGGGGTCGACGATCAGGGCACACAGCCTTTGCTGAGCTGGGAAAGCCTGCGGCCCCCGGGTCCCCTCGCTGGAACCCCATTGCCTTAGTCTGAGCACCAAGCATCTCTCTCTCATCTTGACACCTTGAGCGCTGCAGTTGGACGTGGCGGAACTACGCGTGAGGCTCAGGAGGACACTTTAGTTTATTTCCTGTAGTCCTGGAAATTTACCGACGCTTTCCTGAAGGGAGCTGGGCGGCGGTGGGGCGGGGGCGAGGGGGTCTGTGATCTCCGGAGGGGAAACCAGGGGGTCTGCGTGGCCTCACTCTGGCGTGACAAGGTGTCAGTGCCTGAGGTGGCGGAGGAAGACTTAAGAGGGGCGTCGTGGACTCTGCCTGTGTCTGCGGAGTTTCGTGACCCCTTGCGGAAGAAGAAGGTGGGAAGACCCCATGGGCTCTTTGTTGCCACGCCTGCCAGTGGAGCCTGTGCTCCCTGGTGCACGCTCAGTCGCTTCAGTCATGCCTCACTTTTTTCAACCCCAGGGATGACAGCACACCCTGTCCTCCACTGTCTCCTGACGTTTGCTCAAGCTCGTGTCTGCTGAGTCTGTGATGTCTGTCACTCAACAGAGAAACAAATGGGAAGCTCCTCCAAAGGAGAGAAGAAGAAACATCCTCTGGAGCTTGGCGTGAAGAGGAGGAAGAGGAGGAGGACCAGGAGAAAAAACGGGAGAAGGTGGAGGACGAAGAGACAGAGAAGGAGGAGGAGAAGGGCAGAGGGAGGTAGGCGGAGACAGGACCTTTGGTCTCACTGTCTGTCTAGAACCCGGACTTCCTGGGCCTCCAGCCATGCGGCTCCCGGGTGAAGGGGGGCCTGCCCCTTTTTCGCAAAGATAAGTCTGAACCCAGGAGCCTCAGAATGGAGCCTTGGGTCTCTGCAGACGTGATGGAGTGAAGGGTCTGCGATGAGGTTCCTCCTGGCTGGGCGTGGCCCTAAATCCCGCGGCAGGGTCCCCGTAAGACACAGAAGAGGAGAGACACGGACGCAGCGGAGAAGCCACGTGGAGACAGAGGCGGACGGGAGGGAGGCGGCCCCCAGCCAGGGATGGACGCCCGGAGCCCCCAGAAGCCGGAAGAGGCGGGAGGACCCTCCCCTGGAGCCTCTGGACGGAGCTCAGCCCTGGGGCACTGTGATCTCGGACGTCTGGTCTCCAGGACCAGGGGCGGATGGATTTGGGTATGTTGGGTTCCCCGGTGTGTGGTCATCAGATAAGGCCGCCCCAGGGAACTCCCACAGCAGGGATTTTTCCATCCAGGACCGCGTCACACGGGCCCATCGAGCCCGTCCACCCCTGCCTCTGTGGTCTCCGTCACTCGTCACCATGTGAGCCGTTTCCTGCGCTGATAAGGCCGCCCCAGGGAACTCCCACAGCAGGGATTTTTCCATCCAGGACCGCGTCACACGGGCCCATCGAGCCCGTCCACCCCTGCCTCTGTGGTCTCCGTCACTCGTCACCATGTGAGCCGTTTCCTGCGCTGAGTGAGGATAGCTTCTCATCCTCTACACGGGCCTGCGTGTGTGGCCCAGCCCCCGCCCCTCTGGCATGAGGTGGGAACCACCGTCACCTGCTGGCCTCTCGCCGTCGCCCCGACGACGGGGAAGCCGGGAGGAAGGGACGGACCAGAGGGTGCCGTCACAGCTGGGGTCTACGAGGGCCAGACGACTCAGGGTGTCTCACGACCCCTCTTCCCACGCTTTGAAATCACCTCCCTCGTCACCGTCATCCAGGGACGTGAGCCCAGGTAAGCCACCCAGCTGTGCGTGAGTCATCTCAGGCTGCAGAGTCCGTTTTAACCAGGTGCCTTGTTCTCACCCCACGCCACTGTGGGCTTCCCTGGGGACTCAGACCGTAAAGAACCTGCCTGCAGCGCAGGAGACCCGGCTTCAATCCCTCCAAGATCCCCTGGAGAAGGGGATGGCCATCCACTCCAGTGCTCTCACCTGGAGAATCCCCATGGACAGAGGAGCCGGGCGGGCTGCAGTCCACGGGGTCGCAGAAACACGCCTGACTGATTGACACTTTCGCTTCGTCCGATGAGCAACGCCGAGGAAACTTCTTGTGGAGACAGCTGTTTACGAGTGTGTTTCTTTCCTGAGATTGCTATGGACATTTCTCCAGCTTCAGACCAAGGAATACAGGTTTCAAAGACGAAAAGGCGGAAAATGGTTTCCTTTCTGTGGTCGGCCGGGTGTATCGGAATTCGAGGCAAGTGGAAACAAATCGAGCCATCCGTCCTCCTCTTTCCGAATAAGTCTTACTGCGGAGGGAGGGCACTTGGGTTTCTCGTGATGAAGACAATACCGTGTGGACAGTGCCCGGGACGAACCTGCGTTCCGGAGACCCAAACAAAGGAAACCTTTTACAAACCCCCTGTGTCTAATTTCGTTTTAGAAAATTAGATACTCGGGATTTTGCATAAGATAACTGTATTACCGGTATGCAATTTGGTCTGGGTTGCTGGCTTTCCTGCGTGCAGTTGCTTAATAAAAAGTGTCAGTTAAAATGAAAATACAGCTTGGGTAATTAAATTTAATTGGATCTTGTCACTTTAAATCGTCTTCGTTTTGGAGGGTTTCCACGGAATTGCAGCTTCTGGTTTGCTAATTTCTTTATTGCAAGCTGCTGCTGAATGTGACCCGTCTCTAATAAACTGAGACCTTGCTTTTTCGGGGGCTCTGAACCGTGAAGGCAACAGCAAACAGAGGGCCCAGAGGGGTGGCGCACGGGGGATAGGGTTACCTGTGGCTTATTCACTTTCACCACCGGCTGGAAGAGTGCAGTTGTTACAAGCACAGTGCAAGGCTCAGGGCTGCAGAAAGACGCCGGCTTTGTGTAACGGGAGTGAGTACCACGGCACAGATCACAATATCCAGGGACGTTCTCTGTGTATGCTGCAGCCTCCACGGAGCTGAGCTGTCTGCTCAGAGCAACATGCACACGAGTGTCTCAGCTTCCCTCGTATCTAAAGACTTGTGAGTTATATTGGTCTCCCTGGACTCATCAAGACGATCTCCCATCTCAACACTGTTAATCGCATCTGCAAAACACCCGCTTGTCCACATATGTATGAATTCTGAGGATTCTGATCTCTTTAAGGGCCATTTACTCAGCGGGCCACAGATAGTCCAGACCTTCCAGCAAGTATGAGTAAACTGGTATGTGAAGTGTACAGGGCCCTGCAAACTAAAGCCATCAGCCACCAGCCTGATGAGCCCTGACTGCTCCCTGGCAGACTGGCCGCATCGCCTGCTGGGCCTGCAGGAGCTTTTGGCCCCAGACGGATTTTATGTCCTTGTTACAATTGCCCAGGCTCAGTGTCCAAAATCTGGAAAGATTCCCCTGTGAGGCAAGGACTGAGGTTTATGCTGTGGCCCTTGGAATCGAGACAATTAAAAGGGTTTGCAAGATCCCTTAGTGCTAGCTGGCCAAATCAAATGTGCTTCTCTGAACTAATTTCTCCATCAGCTCACGGGTCTCTTCTCCCCACCAGAGGTTGTGAGGTCTTTGAAAGATGAGTCCGGTTTCCGAGCCATGAAGGCCTGAGCTGGCTGCTTCCTGACCTGCAGGAGATGCTGTCCAGCCTCAGATTTCACTTCCGTGAGATGTGAATCGTGTACTTTTCCAGCTTTTCCCGTGAGAAGGGGACTTGCTCCTACATGTCTCCTCTGCCCCTTGATGTTGACCTTGCATAGATTCCTGAAGCAGGGGTTCCCATCATTCTACGTCTGCCCCGGCCTTTGGTGGAACCAGGGTCCGTGAATGATGGACCTTGGTGGCCTTGACTGAGAAGCTGTGTCCTGGCAGGAGAATGCAGGGCTGGTGGTGGGCAGAGGGGCTGTTATCTTAGCCTTAGGAAGACGTTTTTCTAGTCATGTACAGCTGGACCCAAAAGAAGGCTGAGCGCTGAAGAACTGATGCTTTTGAACTGTGGTGCTGGAGAAGACTCTTGAGAGTCCCTAGGACTGCAAGGAGATCCAACCAGTCCATCCTAAAGAAAGACTATCCTGAATATCCATTGGAAGGACTGAGGCGGAAGCTGAATCTCTAATTCTTTGATTCCCACCTGATGGGAAGAGCTGATTCACAGGAAAAGACCCTGATGGTGGGAAAGATTGAGGTCAGGAGGAGAAGGGGATGACAGAGGATGAGATGGTTGGATGGCATCACTGACTCGATGGACATGAGTTTGAGCAAGCTCCAGGAGATGGTGATGGACAGGGAGACCTGGCGTGCTGCAGTCCATGGGTTGCAAAGAGTCAGACACAGCTGAGCGACTGAGCAACAACAAGGAAGAAGCTGCAAGGTGGAAGGAATTTCAGATTCAAAGACCAGTGATTCTAAGGAAGTGCTTTTCTGAGGGAAGACCCACCAAGGGTCTCATTGTCTTTGAAGATGAGAGGACCAAGTTGGTCTTGGATGAAAACACTCCTACTTACCTGGCGTGCTGCAGTCCACGGGTTGCAAAGAGTCAGACACAGCTGAGCGACTGAGCAACAACAAGGAAGAAGCTGCAAGGTGGAAGGAATTTCAGATTCAAAGACCAGTGATTCTAAGGAAGTGCTTTTCTGAGGGAAGACCCACCAAGGGTCTCATTGTCTTTGAAGATGAGAGGACCAAGTTGGTCCTGGATGAAAACACTCCTACTAGACCTGTGATGGGGGACTGTGGGGCTCACACTGACACATGTCTGGGCTTTCCTGGAATTCACCATTTCCATGAGGACATGATCCTAAAGGAAATGAGTCCTGAATATTCACTGGAAGGACTGATGCTGAAGCTGAAGCTCCAATGCTTTGGCCACCTGATGCAAAGAGCTGACTCCCTGGAAAAGACCCTGATGCTGGGAAAGACTGAAGGCAGGAGGAGAAGGGGACGGCAGAGGATGAGACGGTTGGATGGCATCACCAGCTCGGTGGACATGAGTTTGAGTAAAGTCTGGGAGATTTTTGATGGACAGGGAGGCTTGCGTGCTGCGGTCCACGGGGTCGCACAGAGTCAGACAGGACTGAGCTACATCGTGACATCACATCCAGTGGCAGCGAGCCGCCTCCCCGCCGCGCTCCCCAGTTTGCCTCCGAGATTCTGACTTTGCAGCTCTGTCGCCCTTTCCCTGCTCATTCACACCCACGTAGGGGTGTGTTTCTGACAGCCTGACACAGCCCAGCTCATGTAAGCCCCGGTAATTTATAAAGGCCCTCAGGTTTAATCTTGCATCTTTCCTCCCGTGTCCTAAATGATCAATCATTTTAATGACATGCAGAGAGAACCACAAGCAAATCTGAGATGACACTCTTATCACCTATTTTAATGCCATTTTCTAAATCAACCCCCTCACCGACGCCGATAGAAAAACAAGCGTATGCTTCGTAAGCAAATAAAGAAATACACTTAGGGCTTTCCAAGTGGCTCAGTGGTAAAGAGTCCTCCTGCCAAGGCAAGAGACACGGGTTCGATCCCTGGGTCGGGAAGATCCCCTGGAGGAGGAAACGGCAGCCCACTCCAGTGTTCTTGCCTGGAGAATCCCATGGACAGAGGAGCCTGGTGGGCTACAGTCCGTGGGGTTGCAAAGCGTCAGCAGACAGGCCAACATGGACATGCATGTGACTTGCTTGCTAAAGCGTAGGCATCTATGCTGCAAAGACAACGTGATGATGAATGAGAAGAACTTGGTGTTTGCGAAGGGCACCTGGCAGCCACTTCTAAGAGAAAATACTGTGATGTGGACGGAAACCCTTAGGGGGTCTGCTCCCCGCACCGACGAGAGCCCAGCCCACGTCCAGAAACCAAACGTACGTTGCCAAGACGGAGAAGTAGAGATCTGCGACACAGCTCAATATCTGTGATGATCAGATTCACCGACCGAAAGGCCACACGGGAGCCCTCGTTTGAAAGCTTTCAATTTGCAAGGTGACATGTTCGTGGAGACCACATGGTCAGCGGTAGGGGGGGCTGAGGATTTAAATAACTTTGCGAAATGCATGACCTAGACAGCATGCCTTTATGCGGGAGGAAAGGACCAAGAAGAGAAACGTGGGGAAAATCCACTTTGGATCAACCGCGAGTGAAACAAAGGGAACTGGGCGCTCTCCTGGTGGTCTGGTGGTACGGAGCCCGCCTGTCAGTGCAGGAGACACGAGACTCGGGTTTGATGCCTGGTGTGGAGGAGGGCATGGCAGCCCACTCCAGTACTCTTGCCTGGAGAATCCCACGGACAGAGGAGCCTGGTGGGCTGCAGTCCGTGGGGTCACTCAGAGTCGGACATGACATTTCACTTTCACTTTTCACCTTCATGCATTGGAGAAGGAAATGGCAACCCACTCCAGTGTTCTTGCCTGGAGAGTCCCATGGACGGAGGAGCCTGGAGGGCTCCAGTCCCTGGGGGTCGCAAACAGTCGGACGGGACTGAGCGACTTAGCACGCAAGCACAGCGGTCTGTCTGGTGGTTAAGAGTCCACCCTTCTACTTCAGGGGACAGGCGTTGGATCTCTCATTGGGGAAGTAAGATCCTGCAGGCCATGTGGCCAAAAGCAAACAAAATGGGCTTCATGCTAACTGCTCCCTTTCTTAGCGATTCTCAGGGGATAAACATCCCGAAATATGACAAACTGGGAGGAGGCCAGGGCAGACATCCCTGCTCATTTGTGAAGCCTGTATCCGTTCAGACGTCTGCTTCTCACTAGATCCGTCTTCAAGCGAGTCCAGGGATGAAAACCAAGCCCGCAGCACTGCTCTGCAGAGCCGCTGGATAAAGGAGACTTTGATGAAAAGATGAAAGTGTGTGGAAATTGTTATATTTGGTAGGTGAAATGCTTTCGCTCAGGGTAGCCGAGAGATTCTCGTGCATCCTGTGAATTATTGATTTCTTGAGGAGACGGGGCTTCCCTGGTGACTCAGATGCTAAAACACTGCCTGCAATGGCAAGACATCTGGGTTCAATCCCCGGGTCAGGAAGATCCCCTGGGGCAGAAATGGCAACCCACTCCAGTATTCTCCCCTGGAGAATCCCCATGGACAGAGGAACCTGGCGGGCTGGCAGTCCACGGGGTTGCGAAGAGTCAGACACGACTGAGAGACCAATGCCTCACTTCATGCACTCAGTGGAGTATTATGCAGCCATGAAAAGGAGAGACGGTCTGACAGAGGCTGCAACGTGGATGGACCCTGGACTCACGGTGCTCACTGAGAGAGGCAGACACAGAAGGACATGTGGTGTGTGATTCTGTTATAGGAAATGTCCTGAACAGGCCAATCCACAGACAGAAAGTGGACTCGCGGCAGCTAGGGGCTGTGGGATGGAGGAGGGGAATGACAGCTCAAGGGGAGGGAATCTCTGAGAATGTGCCAGAACCAGACAGAGCGGGTGTTTTCACAGTTCTGTGAATACACTCAATGTCACTGATGATGGTCAAGTTGTGTAATGGAATAAAATGAAAAAAAGGCTACTCTGAAAAAGTCTGCCGAGATGGGAATACTGAAAATCTCACACAGGGAAAGAGGCCTTGGCAGGTGGGGCTGGCATTGAAACCCACCCCACACTCAGAGTCTCTGAGGCCACCTTGCTCTGACATCCGTTCCCTTGGCCCTGTGGCCGGAGGCGTTGTCCCACCTGGAGGCCAGCGTGTGGCCACTGTCTGTGTCCCGGGCCCTTTGTGGGGTGTCCTTCACTCCACACAGCACAAGGGAGCAGCCCCGCAGCACTGAACACCCACCCTTGGGTTTGGGGCCATTTCCACATGCGGCACTGGGGGCTGTCTAGGGATCCACAACTGGGCATTTCTCGAGCCAAAGACTCTTCCTGAGAGAGAGAGGTGTCTTCCTAAGACATAGAGCAGCCCAGAATGTCTTTGAAAGGTGTCATATTTCATCCGTTACCTCTGCTGAATTATTCACGAGGAGGTCTCCAGGTTTAGCAGGCTGTGGTTACCTGTGTGGACGGCGGGGTTTGCAGAGACTGCCTCCCATCAGGTCTGCAGGGTCAAGACGGATGCTCCCCAAGGCTGGGGACACGGGGGTGTACAGCTTCTTTGCATGGTCCTGCACTGCCCTCCGTTTATGGGGCTTCTGATTTTCACAATAGGAACAACCTCCACCCTCCACACTGCACCCAAAGACTGAAATCTCAGGCATTTTGCAGGAAAGAAGCCAGCTGGAGCCGGTCCTTCACAATATCATCTAAGACTCTTAACTGAACCTTTGTATGCACGCATGCTAAGTTGCTTCAGTCGTGTCTGACTCTCTGCGACCCCAGGGACTGCAGCCCACCAGGCTCCTCTGTCCATGAGATTCTGTAGCCAAGAATGCTGGAGTGGGTTGCCACTTTCCCCTCCCAGGGATCTTTGCTACCCAGGATTGAAGCTGCATCTCTTCTACCTCCTGGTTTGGCAGGCAGGTTCTTTATGAGTAGTGATATCAGTTTCAGTTCAGTTCAGTAGCTCAGTCATGTTCTACCCTTTGCAACCTCAGGGACTGCAGCGCACCAGGGTTTCCTGTCCATCAACATCTCCCGGAGCTTGCTCAAACTCACGTCCTTAGACTTGCTGATGCCATCCAACCATCTCATCCTCTCTTGTCCCCTTCTCCCCCTGCCCTCAATCTTTCCCAGCATCAGGGTTTTTTCCAGTGGGTCAGCTCTTTGCATCAGGTGGCCAAAGTATTGGCGTTTCAGCTTCAGCATCAGTCCTTCCAATGAATATTCAGGACTGATTTCCTTTGGCATGGACTGGTTGGATCTCCTTGCTGCCCAAGGGACTCTCAAGAGTCTTCTTCAACCCCACAGTTGGAAAGCATCACTTCTTTGGTGCTCAGCCTTCTTTATGGTCCAGCTCTCACATTCGAACGCGACCACTGTGTCTCCTCACTTTAATGATGGGCTTGTCGGCCATGGGAGCAAGGGCAGGGTGTGACATTGTTAGTTTAAACCAGAATCAAACATGCCCCCGTCTTGTAAATTCAGAGGTGGGGAGGGGGTGAGACTCTCCCTTCCTGATTTCAATCCATAAATCATTCCCGTGCAGGTTCGACGGCCCCCGACGTGCATGATGCGTCGCCCAGCCTCTGGCTCCCGCTGGCACCCATGTGCAGGCGTGCAGTACGGGGCATGCATTCTGGTGTGCAGCGGCCCCATGCGCTCTGTTTGAATATGAAGTGAGAGGCCCCCAGCGAACTGCCCCCCCAAACCTGCTTTGATCTGAACGCCAGGCTGATCTGGATGCCGAAACTGCGGCTGTTCAACCCCATTCCCATTCAATCCGTTAGGCCGGCTCTCCGCCGGGCTCCTCGTCACCCTGACTCCTAATTTGACAATGACAAAGAACTCCGGGGCGATTTTAAATTTCATAATTTTAATCTGTCAAGCCTGACATTTAATTACTGCCCTCTCTAACCCGTAGCCAACGTGCGCGGGCCGGCTGCCATTGGCGTTCCCTTGGAAGAAAAGGAAAAAAAAAAAAGATTTTTTTTTTATTTATTTCCGCCCCCGTGGAAGAGTGGATTAATAAATTCGGGCATACGTGCCAGGTGTAAGACAATGTGGTCAGGAGGCTCTATTAGCCCCAAATGTAGACAGATGAGGTTAATCATATTTTGAAGTGTGGCTTTTTATTGTATTAGGAGTGGTGAAGGCTCTGCTCGGCCCCCATGTGAGTGGTTTGCTGCAAACGTGAAATACGAGGTGTGAGAGCAGGCCTCATAGGACGGGTGGAGGGTGCTTGCCACGGACACCATGGTCCCTGCCCCCTGAGGATCTGGGGGGCTCACGGAGCCATGCTGGGGTGTCATAATGGAGTCACTTACGATATCTGAGGAGAAGGGAGTCTTCATGGCTCCTGGTCCTTATGCTATCTGAGGAGACGGGGGTCTTCATGGCTCCTGGTCCTTATGATATCTGAGAAGACTGGGGCGCCTTGCTGGCAGGTCTTTGTTCAGTTGCTCAGTCATGTCTGACCCTTTGTGACCCCATGAACTGCAGCACACCAGGCCTCCCTGTCTATCACCATCTCCCAGAGCTTACTCAAACCCATGTCCATTGAGTCAGTGATGCCCTCCAACCATCTCATCCTCTCTCGTCCCCTTCTCCTCCCGCCTTCAATCTTTCCCAGCATCAGGGTCTTTTCCAAGGAGTCAGCTCTTCGCATCAGGTGGCCAGAGGACTGGAGTTTCAGCTTCAGCATCAGTCCTTCCAATGAACACCCAGGACTGATCTCCTTTAGGATGGGCTGGTTGGATCTTCTTGCAGTCCAAGGAGCTCTCAAGGGTCTCCTCCAACACCACAGTTGAAAAGCATCAGTTCTTTGGCGCTCAGCTTTCTTTATGGAGAAGGCAGTGGCAACCCACTCCAGCACTCTTGCCTGGAAAATCTCATGGGCGGAGGAGCCTGGTTGGCTACAGTCCACGGGGTGGCAAAGAGTCGGACATGACAGAGAGACTTCAGTTTCACTCTCACTTTTCTTTATGGTCAAACTCTTATTTTGGGTTGATGGCAAATCGTTTATTTCCTGAAACTTCTCCTTTGCAGAGGGGCGGGTGGTCCCCCATCCGCCCCGCTTCGTTCCTCTGTTCCCAGGGAAGTCGGGATAAACTCAACCCAGCATCTGTGTTTAACACTTTTGTTAAAGACAATCATGTGTTTATTTGGTCTTAGTTGCCTTCATGTGGGATCGAGGTCCCGGACCAGGGATCGAACCTGCACCCTGTGCATCGTGAGTCGAATCCCAGATGCTTGGAGCAGCACGGCAATCTCGACGACCCTTTTTAGAAACAAGTGTTTGGGGATCTATATGTGCTGTGCTAAGCCACTTCAGTCGTGTCTGACTGTTTGTGACCCAAGGACTGCAGTCCTCCAGGCTCCTCTGTCCATGGGATTCTCCAGGCAAGAATCCTGGAGCCGGCTGCCATCCCCTCCTCCAGAGGATCTCCCCGCCACAGGGATCGAACCTGAGACTCATTATGTAGCCTGCACTGGCAGGCGGGTTCCTTACCACTGGTGCCACCTGGGAAGCCCGCTTTTTATGTTTAGTTTGCTACTATCTCGTATCAACAGTTTTGTCTTTGCCCATAAATGAGCTTGACCTGTAATTTTGATTTAAAATAATTCCCTGCTCAGTTTCAACCTCGTAAAAATGAATGTGGAGACTCTGGAAAAGTTGTACAAAGTTGGCAATTTTTTCCTCCTTAAGTATTCATTAAATTTACTAGCAAAGATATCTAACCTGGTAATTTCCCTGTGGCGAATTTTTAAATTATACGGTAAGTGTTTTGAACTCATGTTTTTATTTCTAAGAGCTCGTCTGTGGTATCTATGTTTTAAATGTTGGCACGAACTTGGTTTTGAACCTCTCTATTTTTTAAAGAGAAATATAAAGGATACACAGACATATCTTTCTTCTAATATTGCTTTTTAATGTCGCTTCTTTGTCCTTTATTTTTCCCTTGCTTAGTCTTGTCAGGGGTATACAATTTTCATTCATCTTCACACACAGTCTGGTTATATTGATTTTTTTTTTCGGTTTTACGTTCATTATTTAATTGATTCATTTCTGTTCTTCCTTTGGGCTTAAGGACTTTTCTGACGTTTTAAATAACAGCTTCATTGAGATATTTCACATATCATAAAATTTCACCGTTTTAACATGTGCAATTCTGTGATTTATTTTTTCCCTCTAGGATTATAATACATTTTTTCCAATTATACATACAAGTGTGTGTATTCTTTTTGAAAATTCGGTTCCCATTTAGGTTGTTACATAATCTATACACTGCTGTATTTAATATGGAACCTATGGTTCCCAGTGGGGAAGGGATAGTCAGGGAGTCTGGGATGGACATGGACACACTGCTGTATGTAACATGGAGAACCAGCAAGGACCTGCTGGACAGCACAGGGAACTCTGCTCAATCCTCTGTAATAACCTTATGGTCACCAGGGGAAAGGATGGGGGAGGGATAGTCAGGGAGTCTGGGATGGACGTGGACACAGTGCTGTGTTTAACATGGAGAACCAGCAAGGACCTGCCGTGTAAGACAGGGAACTCTGCTCCGAATTTTCTGACTTTTTGAGCTGGGTTTTTAACTCACTAATTTCCAGCCTTTCTTCCTTTCTATGGAAGAACTTAAAGCTGTAAATGCCCACCCCCACATCTGCTTACACAGCCCTTTGGTTTTGATAGCTCATGTTTTTATCACCATTCAGATGGAAACGCTATCTAGTGTTTGTTCTGATTTTCTCTTTGGTGCGTGGGTTGTTTGAAAGTGCAGTGCCTAAGATTCCAACTCAAGGCATTTTCTAGTTACCTTTCTGTTATTTATTGCCAGCTTCATTGCACTGGAGTGGGGAAATGTACTCGGTATTATTTCAGCCCCTCATGTTTGTAGACTTTTGGTTAATGGCTCGTACTAATTTCCAGCCTTTCTTCCTTTCTATGGAAGAACTTAAAGCTGTAAATGCCCACCCCCACATCTGCTTACACAGCCCTTTGGTTTTGATAGCTCATGTTTTTATCACCATTCAGATGGAAACGCTATCTAGTGTTTGTTCTGATTTTCTCTTTGGTGCGTGGGTTGTTTGAAAGTGCAGTGCCTAAGATTCCAACTCAAGGCATTTTCTAGTTACCTTTCTGTTATTTATTGCCAGCTTCATTGCACTGGAGTGGGGAAATGTACTCGGTATTATTTCAGCCCCTCATGTTTGTAGACTTTTGGTTAATGGCTCGGCATACGTTTAAATGGGCTGCAAGGCGATGGTGGGGGCATTTCTGGAACCTTCTGCATTTGAAGCAAGATGCGGGTTCTGGAGGCATTCCGCCTCGAGCATTAAAACCTCCCAGGAAAGGAGGAATTAGGCCAGGCTGTGTTGTCTGCCTGCGAACATCTGAATGTCCGCCGTGCGGAAGAGCTGTTTCAACTGCCTTTAGCGGTCTCGTGTGTGGGATAAGGAATTGTGCTCTCAAGGGACCAACTTCAGGAGCTCACGGAGAAAGAACGTCCCAACATCAGGGAGAAATAGCTTCTTTAAAAGTAGAACTTCTTATTTTATGTTGGGATATTGTGGTTCAGACAGTAAACACTCTGCCTGCGAAGGAGGAGACCTCAGTTTGACCCCTGGGTCAGGAAGATCCCCTGGAGGAGGGCGCGGCAGCCCACTCCAGTATTCCTGCCTGGAGACTCCCAGGGACAGAGGAGCCTGGTGGGCTACAGTCCACGGAGTCGGAGTCGCAGAGAGTTGGACACAGCTGAGCAGCTATCATTTTCCCTTTTTTTCATGGCTGATTATTAGTGCTGTGATAGGCCCAGGTAGACAGCAAAGGGACTCAGCCACACACACACACACACACACATGCATCCACTCTCCCCCAAACTCCCCTCCATCCAGGCTGCCACGTGACACTGAGCAGAGTTCCCTGTGCCGTCCAGAAGGTCCTGGCTGGTTCTCCATGTTAAACACAGCACTGTGTCCATGTCCATCCCAGACTCCCTGACTATCCCTTCCCCCATCCTTCCCCCCGGTGACCATAAGTTCATTCTCTAAGTCAGTGAGTCTGTTTCTATCTCGTAAGTAAGTTCACTGGTATCATTTCTTTTCAGATTCCACATGAAAGGGCTGTCACTCCGTGAGAAATCGCTTCCTAACGAGGGGGTGAGCCTTGAATGTCTGAATGCATCCGAGTGCAGGCTGGACCCTGGCTCCTCGAACACTGAAGACAGGTCCGAGCAGGGCTCAGAGGCTCAAGCCCAAGACCCAGCAGAGGACGGTTCATCTTCACAGGCGCCAGCATCGTCCGCTCGCATCCACGGAAGCCAGATGCATCTCTCAGGCCCTGGAGCACAGCTCTGCGCCCTTAGCAGAAAGAACGGCCCAGTCACCCGGGCAGAGCCAGCAGCTTCCTCGAAAAATGAACGATTGTGCAACACGCCACCGCCTGACTCCGGACATTATCCTCAACTGTCCCCAAAGGAGACAGAACCGTTTGCAGTCATGCAAGAAAGGCGTCCCCTTCCCCAGTTCCATTTCAATCCAGCACCCTGCCCCGTCCCCCCAAAAAATAATCCCCAAAGATCAGATTTTCTTCTCTTAGGATATCCATTTAAAACCTCAGTCCTGAGTCTTCAAGTTATTTCGTTTTTTAAAAAAAAGTCTGTATTTAATCTGCGAAAGTTGCCAGGGCCTTCGATTTGCAACGTGAAGCTGGGATGAGTTTTGGAGCTTCGTACAGCGCTGTTTACGGCAGAACGGCCAAGCACAGGAGATTTCTCGGGTAATTTCCTGCAGTAAATGGCTCAGGGGGCGACTCAGAGAAAGAAGAGGACCTGTAATTTCACAGGGGGTTGGGGAAAGGTAGGTGGCTCAGTGGGAAAGAAACTGCGTGCCAAGGCAGGAGACACAGAAGACGCCAGTTTGATCCCTGGGTCAGGAAGCTCCTCCGGAGGAGGAAATGGCAACCCACTCGAGTACTCGTGCCTGGAGAATCAGATGGACAGAGGAGCCTGGTGGGCTACAGTCGATGGGGTCGCAGAGAGTCGGACGTGATGAGCAACTAAGTATACACACATCTCATAGATATATGTTCCTTTTTTATACATGCACACACACACACACACACACACACACGTATCTGAAAACTGGCTTTGGTTTCCAGCTAAGAAACAGAAGATATGAGGCCTATTTTTGAAAAAAAACCATATCCACCTCCGTCCCCTCCCAGCCTTTCTTCTCACTTGGAGCCCATGTGTTTAAACAAATGTGCCCTTAAACAGATACTTTTCAGAAGCTGCGGTCAGTGCAGTTTGGACTCCGGGTCGAGTTTTGAGGGTAACTGACATATTTTCTCGAGAATCCCTTTTCCCTCTGAGCCTCCTGCTTGGTAGATGCTAAGTATTACTGGAGAGAGAGATCATTCCCGTGTGGTTACGCAGCTTGCTAATTTTAAGCGAGCACAGAGTGCGTTTATAAACGCCCGGCCCCCTCGTCCCAAGAAGCACAGGTCTGTCCGTCCCCACGCCTTCCCCCGGCATGTCTGCATTTTTAAAATACAAGTCTGACCGGATCTCCGAAAGGCATCTCAAAAATGTCTTCATGTGTATAAAGCCTTCATCTCCCCATGGCCGGGCGGCTCAAAAATAGATGAAATGGGATTTCTGAAACGTTCCCAGAAAATCCCTTTTGGGCTAAAACTAACATTCGGTGCCAGAAAAGAATGGGAAATCATAAAATACGGAAAGAAAGGGGGGCTTAGGCGAGCATTATAATTTCAGTCGAAAGAATAGCCTTGTTATACTAACATGAAATTCATACCTGCGGTAGCGCTGGGAAATGTGATCGGGTGACGTGGAAAGCAGACAGCCTTTCAGTGACTTCCATTGCAAATCCAAAGCATACCGCCACAGATGGATGGGATTCCGGACCCCCTATTTTCGGCAACAAAATGTTATCATTAGGGTGTTGTTTTTCTTTTACTAAACTTTTATTAGAGAAGGAGTTACTAGCCTCTAAATGATCCAAAGTTACAGTTTTATATGCCGATTCCGCCCTTGCCTTGTTTTATCAAGAAAAATTTAACGTTGCCATCTTTCTGAATCTTACCAGCTCTGGGATAAGACGACCCTTTCTTTGAGCTCCACGAGAGTTAAGATTGGGAAGAACCTGGTAACAAGAAACCGACAGTGAGAATTCGAACGCAGTGGAGAATGTAACACAGGAAACAGATTCATCTGCTCCGTATATTTTAGACGTTGAAAAATGAAGTGCTTTGGACAAAAAGAAATATCAGATTTTCTCTCCTCCCCACCCCCGACCCTGCCACTCCTGGAATGTTCTGCTAACGCTGAACTGTAAAGAAAAACTTAAGAAAAATAATAACACATACTTTAGAGTCTGTTTGGAGGGTGAAACGGCATTTAGAAACAAATTGGGTAGCTGGGATGTTTCTATTTGGTTGCAAGCTGGCCGCTGATACCACCAGAATCCTTTCCGTGCTTAAAAAATTAGGCTAGGTTACCGGTCTTCAGTTTCGATTAGATCACTGCAAAATGAAAAATCCAGACGCACCAAGATATTTTTAAGGTGTAGTATTTCCAGCGTGCACAAACATTTACCCTGACCTTCCCTTGTGGGATGGGGTTTGTACTGCTCTGTATGCCTCCTTTTTCTGCTAATCTGTTTTCCATCTCCGCGAGGCCGCTCAAGTTGTTACCCGTGTCCAAGTAATTCTATATTTTAGACAGGTGAGGTTAGAAATGACCGGTTTACCCTGTGGCCATGGGATACACCATCTATATTAATTTCCTCTTCATTTCTTGTGGCCGAGTTTACTATTTCTCTGAAATATTTTTATTATGATTAAACATGAGTCTTTAAATATTTAAACCACCCCCAAGAGTGTGGATGTTAATTTTGAAAACTGTGGCTGTGTTTTCCATCAATCTTCCCATTGTTTCTTTCTTTTTTTTTTTCTTTCTTTCTTTCTTTCCACTCCTTGCTTCAACCATCATCCTGGCATTGATTTAAGGAATCCAAATCTCACCCTTTCTGTGGCTTGAACCGGTGTCTGGAGTTTGGGTTCCAGAATTCCATCTGTTCTGGGTACACGTGCCTGGGTAGCCTGGGTAACCAGTAACTCAAAGCTCCCTGGGACTTTTCTGTCTCTCTTCAATAATACGACTCCTGAAGGTCAGCTGGTTGGGGCAGAGGCTCAAAGACGTGTTGGGTCTTTCTGCAGTTTTGGTTTTTTTTTTTTTTTTTTTGGCTTTTCCTTGGCGGCTTGTCAGCCTTCCCACGTGGTGCCAGTGGTAAAGAGTCTGTCTGATAATGCAGGAGACATAAGAGATATGGGTTCAGGAAGATCCCCTGGAGAAGGAAATGGCAACCCACCCGAGTATTCCTGCCAGGAAAGTTCCATGGGCAGAGAAGCCTGGCACGTCCCCTGCAGTTGCAAGAGAGACAGGCACACCTGAGCAGCAGTGCACATGAGTGATCAACTAAGCACCGATGGCTTGTCACAAAACGGCTGCTGTAGCTCCTCCCATCGTGTCAACATCCCAGATGAGGTGAATAAGAAAAAACAGCCAACAACACGGCAAAGGGGGGTGGAATTATCAAGAGAAGCTATTCCCCTTGTATAGGATTTGTCTGTGAGCCCCACCTGACAACGTGGCTGCCCCAGTGGGGATGGGAGACTGGAAAACCAAAGAAAAGTGTGTATATCGTCGGGTGTCTGGGGAATCCTACAAAATGGGAGTTGAAGAGCGAAGATGGTGGGGAGACAGGAGAGACAGCACAGAGTTTTCTGCATGCTCAGGTGAAAATACTGCCGTCTGTTTCTTTCGTCCGTGTAACGCTGGTGCTGGGCGCTTGCTGGCTCAGCCGTCTCTGACTCCGGAGGGGCCGTGGGTGACGCTCTGTGGTTTCTTTCAGGGCAGAGAAAGTAGATGGTCTGAAAGCAACAGACCGAGAGGCCGATTCCCTTTCTGAAGCCTCTTTCCAGAGCAAGGCAAAAACATTTCCCAGAGCAGGACAAAGGTGTGTGCGTCTCCTTTACCTTCAAGGATCCATCAGCGCAAAGTTTGCAATTAGTTTCCCATTAAGGAGTCAGACCAGGGAGAGAGGGTAACACGGGCGCAGGGTCTGAGAATTAATCAGCCTGGAGAAAGCTGGGGGACCCCTTGGACCCACGGGTGGCTGAGCCCACGGCCCAGGGACAGCCCTGAATTTGTTTTATTCTCCTTGTCACAGATACAGGAGGACTTCAAAATAGCGTTTGCATCCGAAATGCTACCATTTGTCTTCCTGAAAGACTCCAGATTTCCCCAAACCGTTGCAAAGAGCTGGATTAAAAATCCGGCCATCAATTCTGACCAGGGCCCTATACCTCACCGATATGTTTCCAGGAAGCCTTGGTGGACGTCGTTAGCTGGGCAAGCGTTCAGTCACTCAGGCGTGTCCGGCCCCATGCGCTGCAGCCCCCGCGGCCCCTCTCTCCCTGCGCTTCTTCCCAGGCAAGAAAGAACACTGGAGCAGGCGGTCGTGCCCTTCTTCACATCAGCTAGGAAAAGGTGCTCCTAAAAATGTATCTCACTGGCCCCCGGGGCTGAGTCGGTAATTCCCCTTAATTTTGCTTCTGGTCTCACAAGTTTTTCCACTGCATGAAGGAAAATTATCAGTGTTCTTAATACAGTATTTATTCACAATATTTTCAGTGGGCCATGAGTTAGGTTCCCTGAGATGAAAGATGATTTTTAAAATTGCTAAAGGTAATGATTTTTTATAGCTTAATTTAGATTATATTGAAAATTATGAGAGGGGGGAGAGAGTGAAAAAAAAAAAACAACTCAGGATCTCTGATACCTTAATAAACATCTCCTCGTGTTTGCAATTTAAATACTAACCTCCGTCATATATTTTGTGTATTCATATTTCAACAATAAGCATTCTGAGCACGGTAATATCTTTATTTCCATACTGTGGCTTTAATATACCACGGAGGGGCTGGGAGCAACGTTTCACCCAATAATTATTTCCGTTAGAACCGGCAGGCTTTAGAGAAGGGCTGTGGCATTTTTTTCCCTAGGTGGAAAAAAAATTGTTTTTTCTTGCCTCCACATTAGATGAACAAGTGAAAAGAACTGATTCGAAGTAACTCATCTTTGTTCATCCCAAAGTCCTAATTTATCCCTTCTGCATATCGCCACTTTAGCCACCATAAGTTTGATTTCAAGAACTGTAAATCTGTCTTTGCTTTGTAAAGAAGTTCATAGGATCTACAGAGACACAGGGCTATATATAAAAGAGATATACAGCAAGGACCTACTGTATAGTGCAGGAAACTCTACTTAATACTCTGTAATGAACTCTATGGGCAAAGAATTTAAAAAGGAAGAATACATGTTTATGTACTTATGTATTGAACCAGAACTCTAATAAAGAAGGAAAATGTGTATAAAGTGAAGTCTTAGCCGCTTCGTCGTGTCTGACCCTTTGTGATGACCCCCATGGACTGCAGCCCACCAGGCTCCTCGGTCCGTGGGATTCCCCAGGCAAGTATACTGGAGTGGGCTGCCATGCCCTCCTCCAAGGGATGTTCCCGACCCAGGAATCGCACCCACATCTCCCATATCGCAGGCAGACTGTCTAACAGTGAGCCACCAGGCACGCCCAAGTGTAACTGAATCACAATAGAGAATAGCTCAATATGCTTTAATAACCTATACGAGAAAAGAATCCAAAAAAGAACAGATATAGGTCTATGCGTAATTGAATCATGAAAACACTTTCTGATGCTCAAAAGGCAGGCAACCACTAGCTGAGAGGAATGGAAACACATCAAGAAAGAGATGGGAGAAAAAAAAATCAGGAAAGAGACATAATAGGGAAAGATGTGGGGGGGGGGCCAGGAAATGGACCTTGTTTTGAAAACTAAACACAGGTACAGTGGAATATTCAGTCAGTTAGTTCAGCAACTCAGTCGTGTCTGACTCTTTGCAACCCCATGAACCGCAGCACGCCAGGCCTTCCTGTCCATCACCAATCCCAGACTCTACCCAAACTCATGTCCATCGAGTCAGTGAGGCCGTCCAGCCATCGCATCCTCTGCCATCCCCTTCTTTTGCCTTCAATCTTTTCCAGCATCACGGTCTTTTCCAAGGAGTCAGCTCTTCGCACCAGGAGGGCCAAAGGATTGGAGTCTCAGCTTCAGCAGCAGTCCTACCAATGAATACCCAGGACTGGTTTCCTTTAGGATAGACTGGTATGATCTCCTTGCAGTCCAAGGGACCCTCAAGAGTCTTCTCCAACACCACAGTTCAAAAGCATCAATTCTTCGGTGCTCAGCTTTCTTTATAGTCCAACTCTCACATCCATACATGACTAGTGGAAAAACCATAGCTTTGACTAGACAGACCTTTGTCGGCAAAGTAATGTCTCCGCCTTTTAATTCTGCCTAGGTTAGTGGAATATTCAGTTCAGTTCAGTTGCTCAGACTGTCCGACTCTTTGCGAACCGATAAATCACAGCACGCCAGGCCTCCCTGTTCATTACCATCTCTCGGAGTTCACTCAGACTCACATCCATCGAGTCCGTGATGCCACCCAGCCATCTCATCCTTGGTCGTCCCCTTCTCCTCCTGCCCCCAACCCCTCCCAGCATCAAAGTCTTTTCCAATGAGTCAACTCTTCACATGAGGTGGTCAAAGTACTGGACTTTCAGCTTTAGCACCATTCCTTCCAAAGAAATCCCAGGGTTGATCTCCTTCAGAATGGACTGGTTGGATCTCCTTGCAGTCCAAGGGACTCTCAAGAGTCTTCCCCAACACCACAGTTCAAAAGCATCAATTCTTCGGCGCTCAGCCTTCTTCACAGTCCAACTCTCACATCCATACATGACCACAGGAAAAACCATAGCCTTGACCAGATGGACCTTAGTCGGCAAAGTAATGTCTCTGCTTTTGAATATACTATCAAGATTGGTCGTAACTTTTCTTCCAAAGACTAAGTGTCTTTTAATTTCATGGCTGCAGTCACCATCTGCAGTGATTCTGGAGCCCCAAAAAATAAAGTCTGACACTGTTTCCACTGTTTCCCCATCTGTTTCCCATGAAGTGATGGGACCAGATGCCATGATCTTCGTTTTCTGAATGTTGAGCTTTAAGCCAACTTTTTCGCTCTCCTTTTTCACTTTCATCAAGAGGCTTTTTAGCTCCTCTTCACTTTCTGCCATAAGGGTGGTGTCATCTGCATATCTGAGGTTATTGATATTTCTCCCGACAATCTTGATTCCAGCTTGTGTTTCTTCCAGCCCAGCGTTTCTCATGATGTACTCTGCATAAAAGTTAAATAAGCAGGGTGACAATATGCAGCCTTGACGTAGTCCTTTTCCTATTTGGAACCAGTCTCTGTTGTTCTATGTCCAGTTCTAACTGTTGCTTCTTGACCTGCATACAGATTTCTCAAGAAGCAGGTTAGGTGGTCTGGTATTCCCATCTCTTTCAGAATTTTCCACAGTTGATTGTGATCCACACAGTCAAAGGCTTTGGCATAGTCAATAAAGCAGAAATTGATGTTTTTCTGAAACTCTCTTGCTTTTTCAACGATCCAGTGGATGTTGGCAATTTGATCTCTGCTTCCTCTGCCTTTTCTAAAACAAGCTTGAACATCTGGAAGTTCATAGTTCATGTATTGCTGAAGCCTGGCTTGGAGAATTTTGAGCATTACTTTACTAGCGTGTGAAACAAGTGCAGTTGCACGGTACTTTGAGCATTCTTTGGCATTGCCTTTTTTGGGGATTAGAATGAAAACTGACCCTTTCCAGTCCTGTGGCCACTGCTGAGT
>SJYC01049177.1:0-14655 GCA_006408675.1 Madoqua kirkii
TCTGCTTCTGTTAGGTCCATACCATTTCTCTCCTTTATTGAGCCCATCTTTGCATGAAATGTTCCCTTGGTATCTCTAATTTTCTTGAAGGGATCTCTAGTTTTTCCCATTCTGTTGTTTTCCTGTATTTCTTTGCATTGATCGCTGAAGGCTTTCTTATCTCTTCCTGCTGTTCTCTGGAACCCTGCATTCAGATGCTTATATCTTTCCTTTTCTCCTTTGCTTTTCGCCTCTCTTCTTTTCACAGCTATTTGTAAGGCCTCCCCAGACAGCCACTTTGCTTTTTTGCATTTCTTTTCCATGGGATGGTTTTGATCCCTGTCTCCTGTACAATGTCACGAACCTCATTCCATAGTTCATCAGGCACTCTATCTATCAGATCTAGGCCCTTAAATCTATTTCTCACTTACACTGTGTAATCATAAGGGATTTGATTTAGGTCATACCTGAATGGACTAGCGGTTTTCCCTACTTTCTTCAATTTGAGTCTGAATTTGGTAATAAGGAGTTCATGATCTGAGCCACAGTCAGCTCCTGGTCTTGTTTCTGTTGACTGTATAGAGCTTCTCCATCTAAGACACAATGCCATTTGCACCAACACGGATGGACTCAGAGATTGTCATACTCAGTGAAGGAAGTTACACAAAGAAAGACAAGTACCATATGATACCACTTATATGGAGACTCAAAAAAGGAATGATACCAATGATTTAGTTGTAAAACAGAAAGAGATTCATAGACCTAGAGAATGAACTCATGGTTGCTGGGGGGAGAGATGGAGGGGAAGGGATAGTCAAGGAGTTTGGGATGGACATGGACACCCTGCTGTATTTAACATGGAGAACCACCAAGGACCTGCTGGACAGCACAGGGAACTCTGCTCAATGTCATGTGGCAGCCTGGATGGAGGGGAGTTTGGGGAAGAATGGATCTAAGTATATGTATGGCTGAGTCTGTTAATCGTGAATTTCCAGAAGTTTGAGCTGGATTTAGAAAAGGCAGAGGAACCAGAGATCAAATTGCCAACATCCACTGGATCATTGAAAAAGCAAGAGAGTTCCAGAAAAACCTATTTCTGCTTTATTGACTGCGCCAAAGCCTTTGACTGTGTGGATCACAAAAAAAATCTGTATACAGGTCAAGAAGCAACAGCCAGAATTGGACATGGAACAACAGATTGGTTCCAACTCTGGAAAGGAGTACATCAAGGCTGTATACTGTCACCCTGCTTATTTAACTTCTATGCAGAGTACATCATGAGAATCGCTGGGTTGGAGGAAGCACAAGCTAGAATCAGGGTTGCCAGGAGAAATATCAATAACCTCAGATATGCAGATGACACCACCCTTATGTCAGAATGTGAGGAAGAACTAAAAGGCCTCTTGATAACAGTGGAAGAGGAGAGTGAAAAAGTTGGCCTAAAGTTCAACATTCAGAAAACTAAGATCATGGCATCTGGTCCCATCACTTCATGGCAAATAGATGGGGAAACAATGGAAGCAGTGAGAGATTTTATTTTTGGGGCTCCAAAATCACTGCAGGTGGTGACTGCAGCCATGAAATTAAGACACTTACTCCTTGGAAGAAAAGCTATGACAAACCTAGAGAGAATTTTAAAAAGCAGAGACATTACTTTGCCAACAAAGGTTTCTCTAGTCAAAGCTAAGGTTTTTCCAGTGGTCATGTATGGATGTGAGAGTTGGACTATAAAGAAGGCTAGTGCCAAAGAATTGATGCTTTGGAACTGTGGAGAAGACTGTTGAGAGTCCCTTGGACTGCAAGGAGATCCAACCCGTCCATTCTAAAGGAAATCAGTCCTGACGATTCATTAGAAGGACTGATGCTGAAGCTGAAACCCCAATACTTTGACCACCTGATGTAAAGAGCTGACTCATGAGAAAAGATCCTGATGCTGGGAAAGACTGAAGGCAGGAGGAGAAGGGGACGACAGAGGATGAGACGGTTGGATGGCCTCATTGACTCAGCGGACATGAGTCTGAGCAAGCTCCAGGAGCTGGTGATGGACAGGGAGGCCTGGGTGCTGCCGTCCACGGGGTCGCAGAGGCGGACACGGCTGAGTGAGCTGGAAGAGCTGATGGCTGAGTCCCTGTACTGATCACCTGAAACCAGCACAACTCGGTTTATCGACTCTACCCGAATACAAAATAAGAAGTTGAGAGAAAAAACTATCCATATGCTATCAAGTAGGACCTTGTTTACCCACTGTATTCAGTACCCTACGCTAAATCATCATGGTAGAGCGCCAATGTTACACTCCGTGGTTAAAGACGGGCACCTCCTCACGGCAGATTCACGTTGCTGGACTGCAGAAAGCAACACAATATTGTAAAGCAATTGCTGTTCAGTCGCTAAGCTGTGTCTGACTCTTTGCAACCCGGCAGACTGTAGCCCGGCAGGCTCCTCTGTCCATGGGATTCTCCAGGCAAGAAGACTGGAGTGGGTTGTCATGCCCTCCTCCAGGGGACCTTCCTGACCCAGGGATGGAACGTGGGTCTCCCGCATTGGCAGGCAGATTCTTTACTGTTGGAGACACCAGGGAACCCCCTATACTTCGATTTAAAAACAAAAAAAAACCCAAAACACTAAAAACATAACACTATTCATCTCCTTTCTGTTTCTAAAGCAATGCTGGAGCCTTGTCCTGACACAGAGATTTGTAGATGATGGAAACAGACCCTTGATAAGCGGATGGTCAGCAGGGTCCAGATAAACACCAGAGGCTCAGCCCCTGCTGGGCCTAAAATGGCCTGTCTTGTTTTTTCTTGGGGGGAGAGTTTCTGAGTTCTCACTGTCTGCTTTGCTTTGTGGGTGACTTCACAAGAAGCCCCCAACTCACTGACTCACTCATTTCTGTGCTCAGGGAGGCCAAGTGCCAGCTAAATACTTGAAGACTTCACTTTTCTGGAAAAGGAAACCCACTCCAGGATTCTTGTTGGAGAATCCCATGGACAGAGGAACCTGGTGGGCTATATAGTCCATGGGGTCGCAAAGAGTCAGACACGATGGACTGACTTCTCTTTCATACATATATATATATTCATATTTATACACACACATATACATATATGTACATATACATATGTATACCCATATATACACACACACATATATACATATACACATGTATACACATACACACATACATATACACACACACATATATATTCATATAAACATATATATAAAAGCACTAACATGATTGTCCTGGAAGGCCCTAGCAGGGACTCAAGAAAGTCAAATTACCCCTTTTCATCCCTGGAACTCAGAACGCCTGGAAGGAGGACCCCACATGAATGGGCTTGGTGTCGTTAAGAAGCGTTAGTCGCTCAGTCGTGTCCGACTGTGTGACTCTGTGGACTGAGGGTCCCCGGTCCATGAGATTCTCTGTCCCTGCTTTGTCACTGGATTCTCCAGGCAAGGATATGGGATGGAATAACCATGCCCTTCTCCAGGGGAACCTTCCCGGCCCAGGGACTGAACCTGTGTCTCCCGCACAGAAGGCCAATTCCTTACTGTCTGAGCCACCAGCTGGCTATCGGCTGGGGGTGATGAGCAACCACATGGGGTCCCTGAATCTCATTTTCCTGTGGCCAAGATGAGAGGCATATTTGTTGTTTTTCTCTGCAGGAGGAAAGAGAAAGAAATAAGGTCGCATACAGCTGGCAGTTCGGCAGTGGTTTCATAGGAGGGCTGGGTGGTAATTACATGAGAAGAGCTCGGATCAAAATTCTCTGCAGCAGGTACGTCCTGTCCTAGACCTGATGAGAAATAAGTGGCTCCTCTCATCTCCCGTTTCATTGGAATGTGCCTTTGAGCGGAAATAACTTCCCCTGGCACCCCACCCTCCACGTGTGCACACACGCACATGCACACACATACACACACACACACACACACCCGCATGCATCTGCATCTCTGGTCTCATCCTGAATGCTCCTAATGCGATTCAATCTTGTTCTCCCGGCGGTACCATTAATATTTTAATTTAATCAGAATTTCTTGAACTCGCTTGCCATCCCAAGTAACCTAGTTACCTGTCAGCCTGCATCAGCTTGTCATATTAGAAGGAATTGTCCCCCGAATCTAATCTACTTTAAATGATTCCGGGGTGTGCCTGTCTATAAATCATAGCGCGGCCGTGCTGACACGGGGAGGCGTGCGTGTGGGTAAACACGGCACGCAGGTTCTGCACCAGCCGGGGACGGGGCCTCATCTCTTTCTCCTCAATTCCTTTTTGGCTTTTCATTCTGTTCCTGGGGTTCTCAAGCCAAGAACACGGAAGTGGTTTGCCAGCCCATTTGCCAGCGGACCACCAGACTTTTTGTCAGAACTGTCCACCATGACCCGTCCATCTTGGGTGGCCCTGCACAGCACGGCTTGTAGTTTCACTGACTTATGCAAGGCGGGAAAAGATCCTGATGCTGGGAAAGACTGAGGGCAGGAGGAGAAGGGGACGACAAGGATGAGATGGTTGGATGGCATCATCAACTCAACGGACATGACTTTGAGCAAACTCCGGGAGATGGTGATGGACAGGGAAGCCTGGCATGCTGCAGTCCATGGGGTCGCAAAGAGCTGGACACAACTTAGTAACTGAGTAACACATTGATCCCTGAGCTCCAGGAGGAAAGAATATTCTCTTTATATAGAAAAACATGATAAAGGTGAGCACTGCATGGGCTTGCCCAGGTAGGATATGTTGACTTTCGATGGTGAATCTCGGGGCAACTGTCTAGCTTGGGAACATGGCTACCCAGCCTCTGAGCTTCTCACATGGCTCAGTGGTAAAGAATCCACCTGCCAATGAAAGAGATGTGTTTGATTACTACGCTGGGAAGATGCCCCTGGAGCAAGAACTAGAAATGAACAGTATTCTACCCTGTAGAATCCCATGGACAGAGGAGACTGGTGGGCTAGACTTCAGGGAGTGAAAAAGAGTCAAACACAAGTAAAATATGACAGAAATTAGGGGGTTCTGATGAAAATTTGACAGAGACTAGGGGGTTCTGAGGGAAAATCTGACCAAAAGGAGGAGGATCTGAGGTAAAATTTGACAGAAATTAAAGGGTTATGAGTTAAATTCTGGCAGAAAGAACAAGGTTCTAAGGGGGGAAATGACAGAAACTATGGGATTCTGACATAAAATCTGACAGAAAGGAGATTCTGAGGTAGAATCTGACAAAAAAACTAGGGGGTTCTGAGGTAAAATCAGACAGACTAGGGTGTTCTGAAGTAATATCTGACAGAAACTAGGGGATTCTGAGGTACAATCTAACAGAAAGAGGAGGTTCTGAAGTAAAAGATGACAGACATAGGGGGTTCTTAGGTAAAATCTGACAGTAACTAAGGGGTTCTGACGTAAAATTTGAAAGAAACTAGGGACTCCTGAGGTAAAATATGACAGAAAGAAGAAGGTTCTGAGGTAAAAACCTGACAGATATTAAGGGCTTCTGAGTGAAAATCTGACAGAAAGAACAAGGTTCTAATGTAAAACATGAGAGAAACTATGGGATTCTGAGGTAAAATCTGACAGAAACTAGCGGATTGGAGGTAAAATCTGACAGAAAGAGGTTTTGACGTAAAATCTGACAGAAATGAGGGATTCTGAGGTAAAATCTGAGAAGAAACTAGGAGGTTCTGAGGCAAAATTTTATAAAAATTCAGGGGTTCTGAGGTAAAATATGACAGAAACTAGGAGGTTCTTAAGAAAATTTGACAGAAACTAGGGGTTTAGAGATAAAATCTGACAGAAACCAAAGAGTTTACAGGTAAAATCTGACAGAAATGAACATTCGGAATACTAAGGTCATGGCATCCAATCCCATCACTTCATGGCAAATAGATGGGGAAACAGTGGCTGACTTTATTTTTCTGGGCTCCAAAATCACTGCAGATGGTGAATGCAGCCATGAAATTAAAAGACTTACTTCTTGGAAGGAAAGTTATGACCAACCTGGACAGCATATTAAAAAAGAGACATTACTTTGCCAACAAAGGTCTGGCTAGTCAAGGCTGTGGTTTTTTCCAGTGGTCATGTGTGGATGTGAGAGTTGGACTATAAAGAAAGCTGAGTGTGGAAGAATGGATGCTTTTGAACTTTGGTGGTGGAGAAGACTCTTGAGAGTCCCTTGGACTGCAAGGAGATCCAACCAGTCCCTCCTAAAGGAAATCAGTCCTGAATATTCATTGGAAGGACTGATGCTGAGGCTGAAGATTCAATACTGTGGTCATCTGATGCGAAGAGATGACTCATTGGAAACGGCCCTGACACTGGGTAAGACTGAAGGCGGAAGGAGAAGGGGATGGCAAGGATGAGATGGCTGGATGGCATCACCAACTTGACAGACATGTGTTTGAGTAAACTCCAGGAGTTGGTGATGGACAGGGAGGCCTGGCTGTGCTGCAGTCCACAGGGTCGCAAAGAGTTAGACACGACTGAGTGACTGAACTGAACTGATGGACAAAAAGAAGGTAGTTCTGAGGTGTAATCTTGTTTCTGTCAGATTTTCTCACAATGCCTTAGTTATCTCAGAACCTGTTTCATTATGTCACATTTTCCTGCGAATGTAGTTCTCCAAAATTTTCTATCAGAACTTCCTTCTCTGTTAGATATTACCTCACAGCCTTCTTTCTGTCCTTTTTACCTCACAACTTTGTTCTTTCTCTCATATTTGATCTCAGAATCTTTTTTTTTTCCAGATTTGACCTCACAGCCTTCAACTTTGTCACATTTTGCCTCAGTACGTCCAACTCTCAAAGTTTTCTCTGTACTTCATTATTTCTGTCAGATTTTTGCTCTAATCTTCTACTTTGTTAGTTTTCACCTCAGAACTCCTACTTTTTGTCAGATTTTACCTCTGAACCTCCGTCTTTCTGTCAGTTTTACCTCAGAATCTTATTTCTGTCAGATTGTACCTCAGTATCCTCTACTTTCTATCAGATTTTACCTCAGAACCCCCTTGTTTCTGTCAGATTTTACCTGAAAGCCTCCAACTTTCTGTCGGACTTTGCCTCAAAACTTCATGTCTGGTTTTACCTAGAATCCACTGATATCTGTCAGGTTTTATCTCAGAATCTCCTCGTTTCTGTCAGATTTTACCTCAGAACCCCTACTTTCTTTCAGATTTTACCTCAGAACCTCCTTCTTTCTGTCAGTTTTTATCTCAGAACCTCCTTCTTTCTGTCGGATTTTACCTCAGAGTCCACTATTTTTTGTCAGATTTTACCTCAAAGCTTCCAAATTCATGTCACCTTTTACCTCACAATCTGATAATTTCTCTCAGATGGTACCTCAAAACCTCTTTTTTCTGTCATTTTTACCTTAGAACCTCGTTCTGTCAGATTTTACCTCAGAACGTGTTTATTTTTTCAGATTTTCCAGAGAACCTCTTTCTGTCAGATTTTATCTCAGGTCCTCTTTTTTTTTTTTTCTTCCTGGTAATACCTCAGAATCTCCCTGCTTCTTTCATTTTTATCTCAAAACTTCCATCCTCTGTCAGATTTTACCTTAGAACCTCCTTTTTCCCTATCAGATTTAACCTCAAATCCTCCTACTTTATTTAGAAGTCTGTCAGATAGAAACCAACACAGACTCGTAAAATTAGACCCATTTTATATCTTCCATCACTCCTTCTTTTAGTGTTGTTTTCCTGCTCTGCAGAAAGAAAATTTTTAAACTGGGTTTGCGAGAAGGAATTACATTAGCTCTTTCCCTTCCATTGCATTTTTGCAACAACTCCATTTTTCAACTTTTCCAAGTTTAAGGGTAAACTGGACCATTTTTTCCCAGTTTCACCCTTAGTTGAACTTCCACCTCACTTGGGTAAAATTATTTGCAGGGTTTTTTTTTTTCTGATACAGTTTTGACAACCCACTTTTGCCTTGGTGGGTCCATGCTGCAAAGGGTAACTACATGGGTTCAAACTGGTATTTTTAGCAAGGTGCAAGACCAGAAGAATTAAGCATGTGTATGTGGCAGCAAGAGCACCTGATCTTTCCCTCTGGTTGTGTATTTTTGGCTCATCCTAGAATGAAGGCGATGGCACCCCCACTCGAGCACTCTTGCCTGGCGAATCCCATGGACGGAGGAGCCTGGGGGGCTCAGTCCATGGGGTCGCGAAGAGGCAGACGCGACTGAGCGACTTCACTTTCACTTTTCACTTTCATGCACTGGAGAAGGAAATGGCAACCCACTCCAGTGTTCTTGCCTGGAGAATCCCAGGGACGGGGGAGCCTGGTGGGCTGCTGTCTATGGGGTCGCACAGAGTCAGACACGACTGAAGCAACTTAGCAGCAGCAGCAGGAGAATGAAGTGACTTGGTGCTATAGTGCATAATTAATGTGAATTTTATTGCTTGCCTTTCAAAAACTGGGTCAACCCCTGAAAATATCATAAAACAGTCAGGCACCCACCAGGAACTGAAGTTCTACAGGCATGGGTGTCATGCTGTGCTCCAGACTTGCACCATTTCCACGGATCCGCACAGCATCCCTGGGAGACTCATCTGGAAAACTGAGAAGTCCTCTCCTCTCTGTGGATTGTGTTACAAAGGAGCTTCTTCTCTGGGGGTGCCATGGAGGACCTCACAGAATTTAACTTTTCCTCTCTCCAGGCTTCTTGTGTTTATGAAGCCACAAAGAAGACGATAATCAGAAAATGCCACAAACTGGTGGTGTATATATATTTATCATCATGCAGATATGTTTCTTGGAGAAGGAAATGGCAACCCGCTCCATATTCTTGCCTGGGAAATTCCATGCACAGAGAAGCCTGGAGGACTACAGCCCAGGGGATCACAAAGAGCTGGACACGACGTAGGGACTAAACAACAGCAACATATATATTTATCATCCAGAATCAAAATGACTGCAGCCATGAAATTAAAAGACGCTTGCTCCTTGGAAGAAAAGCTATGACAAACCTAGACAGTGTGTTAAAAAGCAGAGACATCACTTTGCCAACAAAGGTCCATCTAGCCAAAGCTATGGTTTTTCCAGTAGTCATGTACAGATTCGAGAGTTGGGCCATAAAGAAAGCTGAGCACCAAAGAACTGATACTTCTGAACTGTGGTGTTGGAGACTTTTGACAGCCCCTTGGACTGCAAGGAGATCCAACCAGTCCATCCTAAAGGAAATCAGTCCTGAATATTCACTGGAAGGACTGATGCTGAAGCTGAAACTCCAATCGTTTGGCCACCTGATGCGAAGGGCTGACTCATTTGAAGAGACCCTAATGATGGGAAAGATTGAGGGCAGGAGGGGAAGGGGGCGACAAAGGATGAGACGGTTGGATGGCATCACGGACTCAATGGACATGAGACTGGGTGGACTCCGGGAGTTGTTGATGGACAGGTAAGCCTGGTGGGCTGCAGTCAGTGGGGTTGCAAAGAGTTGGACACTGAACAACAGCGTTTATGATCAGAGGCAGCTTGGTCCAACAAGATGACTGGGTTGTAAACGTTCAAGGTGGCTCATGGCAAAAGCATGTTTCTTCAAGCAGGGGCTGGCACGTGCATAAGACCACCAGGACTCCATTCTGATGCTGACGACCTGTTTCCTGGGTATGAGTAGGTGGTCAATTCGGCACACAGGACTCCAGGCGTCTGAGACAAAACCCAATGCCTAAGTTATTTGCAAGCTCAAGCACCAGCAATTTTTCTTTTTATGAGCCCGTAACAATGTCCCCAGGGATGCGTGCATGAATTTCTGGAGATCATTGCTTTTTCACAGCCTTGGCAGAGGCCAGAAGCTGCTGCTTTCGATTTGGAATGTCCCCACTCATAACCAAGAGTCATTTGGGTGGGTTTTTTTTAATGTTTGATTTTTTTTTTGCATGAAATATGGATAGCCTAATCCATGCTGAGAACTCTTCAAGGGGGCTTTTTGGGGAATGAAAATTAGGCTCCGGTGCTTTCAGAAAGATGTTGGGTGCCAGTGTCTGCTATCAAAGCTTCAAGCATCTGTGTGTTCCCGTCTGTCTGCTGATTCCTGATGACGGGTTTGCAGAACTGAGATGCTCCAGGGGTTGAGGGAGATTTATTTCACAACAAGGAGGGTGAGCCAGGCTGCAGCTAAGAACCCAGGGTGGGACAGCCGGAACCCTGCCTGCTGTCTTCACAGGGCAGTTGTTGTTTGCAATACCACTGATGGGAAAACTGACCAAGTGCAGAAGGGGAACCCTGTGCCCTCTGGCTGGAGATGTCCGCCAGGTCCTGGGCACTGATTTCTGAACGCTGAAGATAGCCGTATGGGAGGAAGTGGCTGTTGAGAACAAGGACCCCAGTCTTGGAAATTTCATGGTCAAGACGTGTAGCTGCTGTGTTTCTTGAGGCTGCCGTGAAAAAAAGTGTCACAAACCAGGGGAATTAAACAAAAGATTCCATCCTCCCTTCACCCTTAGGGGGCTTCCATGGTGGCTCCGTGGTAAAGAATCTTCCTGCAATGCAGGAGACCTGGGTTCGATCCCTGGGTCGGGAAGATCCCCTGGAGGAAATGACAACCCATTCCAGTATTCCAGGCTGGGAAATCCCCTTGACAGAGGAGGCTGCTGGGTTACAGTCCATGGGGTCACCAAGAGTCGGACATGATTTAGCAACTAAACCACCACCGGTATATAACAGAAAGCAGTGTATAATCTGTGCCATTCATACATGTGACATCACATGTGTATGACGTGTGTGCACATCTGTAGATTCACATACGATAGACACACACAATGAACAAGTGAAATAATGAAGCTCTCACCATCTCCAGAAACCAGAGCACCGCTGAGGTTAGTCCAGGAGACTCGGACCCAGAAGAGGCACGTCGGACCTTCCCTTCTGGCTGTTGGAACCAATCCATTTGTCAACACGAGCAACATAACGAGAGGTCGTGTGTAAACACCACTGGGCTGCGAGTTGGGATTTCTGCACCTCTGTACTCAGTCGCTCAGTCGTGTCGGCTCTGTAGGACCCCATGGACTGTAGCCCACCAGGCTCCTCTGTCCATAGGATTCTCCGGGCAAGAATACTGGAGTGGGTAGCCATGCCCTTCTTCAGGGGATCTTCCCAACCCAGGAATCAAACCCAGAGCAATGGGGTACTACCATCCCCAAGCCATCTTCTGCACCATGGCCAGGCTGCCTGCATGAAGGACAAGAAATGAGATTTCGAGCAGCTGAATAGCAAATATGGCGTGCATGCACTCCACCTCATCTTTCTCTTGATCGCAAAGGAGAGACACAGACATGGAGGAGAAGGCACATGAAGTCACAGACTCTGTCCATAGGATTCTCTGGGCAAGAATACTGGAGTGGGTAGCCATGCCCTTCTTCAGGGGATCTTCCCAACCCAGGAATCAAACCCAGAGCAATGGGGTACTACCATCCCCAAGCCATCTTCTGCACCATGGCCAGGCTGCCTGCATGAAGGACAAGAAATGAGATTTCGAGCAGCTGAATAGCAAATATGGCGTGCATGCACTCCACCTCATCTTTCTCTTGATCGCAAAGGAGAGACACAGACATGGAGGAGAAGGCACATGAAGTCACAGGAGGGAGGCGGCCACCAGCCTAGGGATGGACGCCTGGAGACTGCAGAAGCTGAAAGAGGCGGGAAGGAGCCTCCCCTGGAGTCTCTGCAGGGAGCGCAGCCCTGAGACCCCCTGACCTCAGATGTCTGGTCTCCAGGCCTTGGAGGGAGATGGATGGAGGTGGATTTAAGCTCCCCAGTTTTGGAATGTTCTGTTACGGCCGCCCACCTGCCACAGAGCGTGAGTCTTGGTGGCCAACTTGCCCCACAGGAGATGAAAATCCTGTCTCCCCCTCGCCAGCTGAAGGGTCAGACGTCCCTCCCCTCAGCCTTGTCAGGGATGACGAGCATCTTGCTAAGAACTGAGGCACTTCCAAAACGCACCAACACTTCGGCTGCCTGACGCAAAGTCTGGGCGATAGCGAAGGACAGAGAAGCCTGGCGAGCTGCAGTCCATGGGGTCGCAAAGGATCGGACACGACAGAGTGACTGAAGAGCAAGAACAGCCGCAAATCGCAGCGCGGCCTCACGACTGTCTTATTTTTGTGAGACATGGAGACCCTCCACTGTGGTCACTTACATCACCGTGAAACCAGTTTACACCGCAAAGGAAACAAACCACGCGTGTTCGTCTCGTGTGAGAGCCAGCAAATGAGAGATAAAATTCCACAGACACACGGGTCATGACAAACAGGAGAACGGGTCACACCCTTCTTTACAGATGCTTGGACAGTCTGCCCTGAGAAAGCAAACGGGTCTGTTCTCACACGATCCTAAAATATTTTAGTGTCTTTTCTATGTCAAACGTAAGACATAAGAAAAAAAAAAAAAATTGCAGGTCCTGAAGCAACAGAACACAGAATATAAACCCAGAGACAAACTCCGATCAACATGGTTTCCACCAGCCGCAAAGCAAGTCCGTTACGTGAGGCACCGCCCAGCCGCAAAGCAAGTCCGTTACGTCAGGGACTGCCCACTGCCACGTGCGCCGTCTGGGGCAGCCGGACAGGTGGAGGAATTTGAGCTTTTTTCCTAAAAGCCTCGAGCACGACGGCACTGGGAGGTGATTAACAAGTACAGACAGGATCTAACTGGTGTTCTAGAGAATTCTGAGGAAGGAGAGGAGAACAGCTTGCAGGAAAAACACCAAGAGCAGAGCGGTCATCCAGGAGGAGGTGTCCGCTCTAAACCCACGGGAACAAAAATTAATATTTGAAGGAAAACTGTTTCTCTGCCCAAAGCTCTTTTGACACCCAAAGGGTTTTCCACACAGAACAGTCTTCTCTTCAGACACTTGCTGGGCGCCCTACCATTCAGGTCAGCCCTGATACGACCTGACTTAGTGCAGACCCCACTGCAGTAAAGGGCTCAGCCCCCCAGGACACCCCCAGTTCAACCGCAAGGAGTGGGGCCCCAGGTCACTCACTTCTGTCCAGCGTGGCTCCAACCATAGGGTCCCCACAACTCTCTTCCTCATAGAACTTAGGGAACGCTTGACTTACCGTTTATCCTCAAGGGATGAGCAGCCACGGGAAGAGATGAAGGTGACATCCGGGAGGTCCCCAGTGCAGCAGATCCTGTCTCCCTGGAGCCTGGGGGCAGCACGCTCCCAGCTTGTGGGTGGGTTCCCCAGCCCTTGAAGCTCCCTGAACAGTGGCGCTTCCATCAGGTGAGACTGAGTAAATCCCTGGCCGTCTGTAGCAGCTCAACCCACGGCCCCTCTGCCCTCCATGGAGGCTGGGGGTGGGATGAAGACGGCCAACCCTCTAAGCATGCGGTTGGTTCCTCCAGCAACCAGCCCCCACCTGCCAGAGCCGCCTCATTAGCATAAGCCCAGGCACGGCTGGGCCTGTTCTGAGCAACCAGAGATGCTGTCTCTCGGCTGCAGCACTCAGCAAGGTCCTGCGGCTTCCCTGGTGGTCCAGCGGTTAGCACCCATTCTTCCACTACCTTGGGTACAGGTTCCATCCCTGGCCAGGGAACTATGATTCCCATATGCTGCTTTGTGAGGCCAAAAAAAAAGGAAAAAGAAAGAAAAGAAAGATGTTTAACTGATGGACACATCATTCACTCAAACCAATTGCAGTGGAGGGGGAAAAAGTTTCCCATATCCTCTTATGTTCTGACCTGAGGGCTGCGAATTAAAGTGACAAAAAAGCTTAACTGGAAAAAAAAAAAAACGTGGTTCAGATGCATATAAGGCCTTCCAGAAAAGGCGGGTTTTAAGCTCAAGGAAGTCTGGCCTAGGGGGTGTCTATACCATTTAAACAAATGGTGATCAATTTAGAAGCGACAAGACTCAGGAAGTGGAGTTTTGGGGCTTTTAGGAAGGTACATTAGAGAAGTTATATATTTAGGAAAATCTAATGACTGATAAATGTCAGTCCTAAAGGAACTCAGTCCTGCAAGGACTGACGTTGAAGCTGAAGCTCCAGTACTTTGGCCACCTGATGTGAAGAACTGACTCATTGGAAAAGACCCTGATGCTGGGAAGGATTGAAGGCAGGAGGAGAAGGGGATGACAGGGGATGACATGGTTGGCTGGCATCAGCGACTCGATGGACGTGAGCTTGAGTAAACTCCGGGAGATGGTGAAGGACAGGGAAGCTTGGCATGCTGCAGTCCGTGGGGTCGCAAAGAATCGAACGCAACTGAGCAGTTCAACAACAACAGGTGTGAAGTGGCTGGAGTGGGTGTAAGGTCGCCACAGAGAGAGAAGTGCCTGAGCTCTTCTGGTGGCCAGCTGGGCATGGTAGGCAGAGAGACAAGCACCCAGAAGAAAGCAGGCTTCCCCCTGAACTGAATATCTGCCGGGCTTAGCGAGCTTCCAAGTCCCTGCCACCGAGTATTCATGGATGTACGCCAGGCTCGAATCACATCTTTGTAAGTCCTCGGTGGGTCAGATGAAAATGCATCCGTATCCCCGGCTGCTCACGGTGCAAAGTCACCTCTCGGCTTAGCTGGAGTACTTTTTTTTTTTTTCTGAGAAACTTACACTTTCCTCCCTCCCTTTTCCTCCTCGCTGTCATTAGCTGGGGCTTGAAAAGGGCCATAACTCTAATTGTCGTTCCTGTTTCGGGGTTGGTGGGGAGCAGGGGCAGGTTTTGGGAGGCGGGGCGCCCA
>SJYC01049179.1:0-30188 GCA_006408675.1 Madoqua kirkii
GTCAGGCTTGGGGGGGCGGGGGGAGGCGGGGAAGGGGCATTTGTACGTCTCCATCTCAGGATGCCTCTGGCCAGCACATCTCGCAACTGATGAACAAATGTAGGAAAAAATAACAGCAAATAATGCCCTGCAATAGCGTGGCATGAGTGCTCAGGTTTTCCCACTCACGGCCAGTGTTCTCAAACTGTGTGGACTGAGGGCTGCTCAACTCTGTTTGCAAAGCACTCAGAGCCCCTGGCCTTCCCGGGGAACTCCACGTCCTGCTGTGGCCCTGTAGACACCCATCAGGTGCGCCTGGGGGGACCCCCCTGGAATTCCTCCACTCGGGACCTCGAAGCTGGAAACAGCATCAAAGCTGCCCAACAGGACAGGCGGGGCCCTCCCCCTGCCTCTCCCAGAGGCCCCACAGTGCTGTGCAGTCCAGCCCTGGTGGAAAATAAACTTGTAACTGAGACCAGGATCAACCGCTGGGCTTCTCTCTGTGATACATCCACGCAAATTGGATGTAATTGGCTCAGTGGAATTCCAAGCGAGTCCTGGCCCAACCTTCTGCCTCACGCTCTGCCGGCTCGGCAGGGAGAGCTGGAGCTCGTGACGTCACGCAGGCACTTGGCACCTATTTATACCATTTATCGTCATTCTGTCCCTATCGTCTGGAGGCTGGAGAATTTGCTTCTGGCATCCCTGTGAAGTCAGGGATGTGAGAATCACATGTTGCACTCATGATGTGTGTGTGTGTGTGTGTATGGTGGGGATATGCATGTGTGTGTGTGTAGGGGATATGCATGTGTGTGTGGAGGGAATACATGTGTGTGTGTGTCTGCAGTGAGGGTTTTGTGTGTGTGTGTGGAGGGAATATGCATGTGTGTATGTGTGCTAAGGATGTGTCTCTGGTGAGTGTGGGTCTGTGTACAGAGGGCTGTGTGTGTGTGTGTGTGTGTGTGTGTGTGTGTGGGGGAGATGTGTCTGTGGTGAGTGTGGGTCTGTGTACAGAGGGCTGTGTGTGTGTGTGTGTGTGTGTGTGTGTGTGATGGAGATGTGTCTGTGGAGAGCGTGGCCTGAGTAGTGAGGGTTGTGTGTGTGTGTGTGTGTGTGTGTGGTAGAGATGTGTCTGCGGTGAGTGTGGTCTGTGTACTGAGTGTGCGGTGAGTGTGGTCTGTGTACTGAGTGTTGTGTGTGTGTGTGTGTATGTGTGTGGTGGAGATATGTCTGTGGTGAGTGTGGATTGAGTAGTGAGGGTTGTGTGTGTGGAGATGTGTCTGTGGTGAGTGTGGTCTGGGTACTGAGTGTTGTGTGTGTGTGTGTGTGTATGTGTGTGGTGGAGATGTGTCTGTGGTGAGTGTGGATTGAGTAGTGAGGGTTGTATGTGTGGAGATGTGTCTGTGGTGAGTGCGGTCTGTGTACTGAGTGTTGTGTGTGTGTGTGTGTGTGTGTGTGCTGGTGGCATGGATCTGCTGGGCGTGAGGTGGATATCTCCAGACAGACACCGGGAAGGCGTGCTAGGAGCTAAGGATGCCAGAACAAGTGTAGACCAGCCCGTGAG
Source organism: Madoqua kirkii (assembly GCA_006408675.1). NCBI lineage: Eukaryota > Metazoa > Chordata > Mammalia > Artiodactyla > Bovidae > Madoqua > Madoqua kirkii. Next base: position 1,544 of record SJYC01049179.1, read on the forward strand.
GTCCCCGAGCCCGTGCACACACTGGTCCACGGGTGTGCCTGCTGTGCACATGTCCGCAAGTACAGCCTTGGCAGGCCAGAGCTTGTCCATCCCAAGCTCCACGCCGTGTCCACCGGGCAGGGGCCCTGCCTTTGCCTAAACGGTGTCTTAAGGCTGAGCCGAACATCGGGCTTGCCTGGGAAACGCAGCCTCGACGGCGGGAAGTTCCTTTTATTTTCAGGAAAGCAGACCAGAATTTTCAGGGTCAGCACGTCCAAAGGGGAGGGCTGCCCCGATGGCTCAGCGGGGTGAAGAGCTTGCCTGCCGAGGCAGGAGTCGCAGGAGACCCGGGCTCCATCCCTGGGCCGGGAAGATGCCCTGGAGGAGGAAATGGCGACCCACTCCAGCATTCTTACCTGGAGAATCCCAGGGACCGCGGAGCCCAGCGGGTATATCCCAAAGGGTTGGAAAGAGTCAGACACAGCTGAGCGCGCACACACACACACACATACACACACACACACACACACGTGCAGCCTTGGCATTGCTGTTTCCTGACGTCTAGCTGCAGCTGAGGTTCCTGCTTGTGTGAGGGCCAACCACAGCCACCTGCAAAGAAAACTAACATTTCCAAATCAGCCTGCCCCCCCGACAAAGTTGCAAACGGGTTTAAACCAAAGCCAAGAAATCTCCTGCGTGCACGCTATGCCCCTTCAATCATGTCGGACTCTTTGTGGCCGCGGGGACTATAGCCCGCTAGGCTCCCCTGGCCATGGGATGCTCTCAGGCAAGAACACTGGGGTGGGTGCGTGTGTGTAAGTCGCTCAGTCATATCTGACTCTCTGCAACCCCACGGACTGTAGCCCGCCAGGCTGCTCTGTCCATGGGATGCTCCAGACGAGAACCCTGGAGTGGTCTGGAGTGGGTTGCCTGCCCTCCTCCAGGGGATCTTCCCCACCCACAGACTGAGTCCACATCCATTATGTCTCCTGCCCTGGCGGGTGGGTTCTTTACCACTAGCGGCACCTGGGAAGCCCCCTGGAAATCACGTGCGTGGTGTGTATTCCCGGCAGAGGTTAGGAGGGCCCTGGGTTACCCAGGGATGGCAAGCTTCTGGTGGAGTTTGCGATGCAGACAGAGGTGCGGAGTGGCAGATGCAGGAGGGGCGGGATGGAGCAGGACGTCCCCGTGGAGACAGGGGAGTCGGGTCCACTGGGGGCTGGCTGGCTCAGGCCGGCCCGTCGGGATGGGACCCTCAGAACCCGTTTGTGAACTCGCCACAAAGGAGTGTATAAAAGGAGATGAGGCGTGACGGAATTAAAGTCTTTTTGAGTCGCAGGCTGCCCGTGGCACCCTGCCAGCTGCGAGGCAGCCGGCTGGCCCCGCCGACCCACGGTTCCAATTAGATGCCGGGATGACCTCATGCACAGGGTATACTGCCCGAATATTAAAAATTCCTGGGGCAAGTGGCATTAGGGAGAAGGGAAGGAGGGGTGTGTGTGTGTGTGTGTGTGCGTGCACGCACGCATGTTTCATTTTATTTCAACACCCACTCCGCCGGCCGGGGCAACGGCGAGAGGAAATTGCTAGGTCTCAGCTTTGTGTTAGAGTGGATGGAAGACAGATTTACAACACATGGAAGAAACAATTAGGATGGGGGGCTCTGCCGACTACAAAGTGAGGAAATAAATTCCCATAATGAGATGTGTGGGGGTGGGGGGGAGCTCGGGGCAGCAGTGGGCCGCGTGCTGGCGTCCAGAGGCTGCGGCGGGTCGCCATGGAGCTGCCCTCGGCCACACATGGCCCACACATGCCTCAGCTCCTCCCGCTCATGGTTTCGTGAGGCGGTCCCCACCGCCTGGCCCCAAACTTCGGCCCAGGATTGTCACCACAGCACACAGAGATCTGTGGAGTGAAGCCTTTAAGGTCGGCTGGGACATCAAGGAGGGGACAGGAAGAAGGTGAGACAGGAGTGGCGCTGGTGATGACGTTGGGCAGATGGGTTTGCCCGCAAGCAGGCAGAACCTCTCAAATGTAGAGGGACTGATCAGAGGTGCCTTCAAAAAAATAAATACATACATGAGGGCCGGGGAATAGAATACAGCCATGAAAGGAGGGTGGCTGGTGGTCTCCTGTAATTGGAATCACCCACTGACGGTTCTGTGTCTGCTCCTGTCACTGAGCAAGTGTGTGCAAGGTCCACCCACGTTTCAGCCACTGTTAGAGTTTTGCTCCTTTTCACAGCTGCATAATATTCCACTGTGTGCATGGACACCCCCACGCTGTTTATCCATCTATCCATCCACCCATCCACCCACCTATCCATCCACTCATCCATCCATCCATCCATTCATCCATCCACTCATCCATCCACACAAACATTCATTCACTCATCCATCCACCATCCACCCATCCATCCACCCACCCATCCATCCACTCATCCATCCATCCATCCACTCATCCATTCACTCATCCATCCATCCATCCACTCATCCATCCACACAAACATTCATTCACTCATCCATCCACCATCCACCCATCCATCCACCCACCCATCCATCCACTCATCCATCCATCCATCCACTCATCCATTCACTCATCCATCCATCCATCCACTCATCCATCCACACAAACATTCATTCACTCATCCATCCACCATCCACCCATCCATCCACCCACCCATCCATCCACTCATCCATCCATCCATCCACTCATCCATTCACTCATCCATCCATCCATCCACTCATCCATCCACACAAACATTCATTCACTCATCCATCCACCATCCACCCATCCATCCACCCACCCATCCATCCACTCATCCATCCATCCATCCACTCATCCATTCACTCATCCATCCATCCATCCACTCATCCATCCACCCACACACCCATCCATTCACTCATCCATCCATCATCCGTCCATCCACACACCCATCCATCTACCCACCCATCCATCCATTCAGTCATCCATCCACCCACCCATCCATCCACTCATCCATCCACCATACACCCATCCATCCACCCACCCATCCATCCACTCATCCATCCATCCATCCATCCATCCATCCACTCATCCATCCATCCACTCACTCATCCATCCACTCATCTATCCATTATCCATCCATCCACACACCCATCCATCTACCCATCCATCCATCCATCCATCCACTCATCCATCTACTCACTCCCCCACACACAGCCCCTAGCCACCACGAACCCACCTCCTGTCTCTGTGGACTTGCGTTTTCTGGACATTTGCTACAAAGCGGATCACACTCTGTGTGTCCTTGTGTGTCTCTGTCTCTCACTGCTCATGGTGAGTTCATGCTGCAGCCTGTGCCAGAGTTTCGCTCTTTTTCTTGGGTGTGTAATACTCTGCCGCGTGGATAGGCCTCATGCTGCTCACCCACCCTCCATGGATGGCTGATCTTGTACACCCTTTAGGCACTGTGTGACTTGCCAGCCATTTTGGAAATTGTGTCCTTGTGCCGTGGTGTCTCCCAGAAGCTGATGGAATGGAATGGAATTCAAGGGACACATTGCTCTCTCCCTCCCGTGCCCTGCAAACTTGTAGTAGGATATGGAAGCCCGGTGAGTTCAAACTGAATCGCGTTCCAGCTGCATCTCACCACGTGGGGCAGGATGCCAGAGTCTCCATCATCCTTCATTAGAGCCTTGTTGGTGGTGGCCAGCCTTTCCCGTCTCTGCAAAGTCCCCCATCCTTCTTCATGCATAGATGGTTTAAACGCCTAAAAACGATCGTCGTGGCTTCCCAGGGGGCTCAGGGGATAAAGAATCCATTTGCAGTGTAGGACATGCCGTCAGATGTGGGTTGGATCCCTGGGTGGAGAAGATCCCCTGGAGGAGGGCATGACAACCCACTCCAGGATTCTTGCCTGGAGAATCCCCATGGACAGAGGAGCCTGCCGGGGCTACAATCCATGAGGTCCCAAAGCGTCAGACACAACTGAAGCGACTTAAAGCGTGTGCACTCACAAATGACCATCACATGGATTTGTTTGCTCGTGTTTCAGTCACGGAGAGGCACAACTCCATAACTTATTCTGCATTTCTGAGCTCGGATTCTTTCAGGACTTCCCTGCTGGGCCAGCGGTTGTGACTTCACCTTCCAATGCAGGGGGTGCATGTCCAGTTCCTGCTCAGGGAACTAAGATTCCCACATGCTTTGATGACCAAAACAACTGAAGCATGAAACAGAAGCAAATATTCTAACAAATTCAACAAAGACTCTAAAAATGACCCACATCCACAAGTACACAGAAGTCCCCAGATGTATGGCAGAAACCAACACAATGTTGTAAAGCCATTATCCTTCAATTTAAAAGGTCAGTTTTCAATCCGATCCCAAACAAAGGCAATGCCAAAGAATGCTCAAACTACCACACAGTTGCACTCACCTCACACACTAGCAAAGTAATGCTCAAAAGTCTCCAAGCCCAGCTTCAACAGTATGTGAACCGAGAACTTCCAATTGTTCAAGCTGGATTTAGAAAAGGAAGAGGAACCAGAGACCAGATTGCTAACATGCGCTGAATCACAGAAAAGGCAAGAGAATTCCAGAAAGACATCTACTTCTGCTTCATTGACTCCACTAACTTTGACTGTGTGGATCACAACAAACTGGAAAATCCTTTAAAGAGAGGGGAATACCAGACCACCTGACCTGCCTCTTGAGAAATCTGTATGCAGGTCAGGAAGCAACAGTTAGAACTGGACATGGAACAACAGACTGGTTCCAAATAGGAAATGGAATACATCAAGGCTGTATGTTGTCACCCTGCTTATTTAACCTATATGCAGAGTACATCATGAGAAACACTGGGCTGGAGGAAGCACAAGCTGGACTCAAGATTGCCAGGAGAAATATCAATAACCTCAGATATGCAGATGACACCACCCTTATGGCAGAAAGTTAAGAGGAGCTAAAAAGCCTCTTGATGAAAGTGAAAGAGGAGAGTGAAAAAGTTGGCTTAAAGTTCAACATTCAGAAAACTAAGATCATGGCATCTGGTCCCATCACTTCATGGCAAATGGATGGGGAAACAGTGGAAACAGTGTCAGACTTTATTTTGGGGGGCTCCAAAATCACTGCAGATGGGGACTGCAGCCATGAAATTAAAAGACGTTTGCTCCTTGGAAGAAAAGTTATGACCAACCTAGACAGCATTTTTAAAAGCAGAGACATTACTTTGCTAAGAAAGGTCTGTCTAGTCAAGGCTATGGTTTTTCCAGTGGTCATGTATGGATGTGAGAGTTGAACCATAAAGAAAGCTGAGTGCCAAAGAATTGATGCCTTTGAACTGTGGAGTTGGAGAAGAATCTTGAGAGCCCCTTGGACTGCAAGGAGATCCAACCAATCAACCTTAAACGAAATCAACCTGAATATTCATTGAAAACACTGATGCTGAAGCTGAAGCTCCAAGAATTTGGCCACCTGATGCAAAGAGTCAACTTATTAGAAAAGACTCTGATGTTGGGAAAGATTGAAGGCGGGAGGAGAAGGGGATGACAGAGGATAAGACGGCTGGATGGCATCACTGACTCAACGGACCTGAGTTTGAGTAAGCTCTGGGAGTTGGTGATGGACAGGAAAGCAATTGAACACCAACAACTAAAAATAAATGTTAATAAATCAATAAATAATTTAAATTTTTGGATTGTCAAAAAAATGACCCACATCAAAAAATCTTTATAAAAATCCCTCCCTCTAGTGTCTTCTGCTTCTGCTCAGTGACCCGGTCATGTCTGATTCTGTGCAACCCCATGGACTGTAGCCTGCAGACTCCTCAGTCCATGGAACTCTCCGGGCAAGAACACTGGAATGGGTTGCCATTTCCTCCTCCAGGGGATCTTCCCAATCCAGAGATCCAATCTGGGTCTCCTGTATCTCAGGCAGATTCTTTACCATCTGAGCCACAGGGAAGCCCACCTTATGTGTAGACATTCGGAAATACACAATACACGGGAAGACAAGAAACTGAAAGCATTTTTTCTTTTTAGTTTTCAAAAATCGATTTTTGGAAAAGTGACTCCGTGTTCTGGTTTCCTCCAGAGGTGACACACGAGTCTCTCTCTGCCTCTCCCCTTCTTTCTGGAGTAGAGGACGTCAGAGATCTGCCGTATTTGATGAGCTTTGTGGGATTCCCGTCACTGTCGATTCTTGCTTAGCATCATCGCAGATGGAGGCAGCCGCTGTGATCAGCCCCAGTGTCCTTTGAACATGAAACAATCGCTCTTTGATAGCTTTCATGCCGACTGGGGATATGAGAGGCCCCCAGCTCACCTTGTGTGTGTCCCACCCGGACCTGGAGGCGTTTATTCTTGGGAGTCCTGGCAGCGGACAGCTAGCGAGCACACAGGGAAAGTGAAATCCGGGTTTCTTACAGAGAACGAGCCGGTGATGCCAAGTTACAGTTTTCTTTGTCCATTTCTGGCCTTCTCTGGCGGCTCAGACGGAAAGGAATCCACCTGCCAATGCAAGAGACCCAGGTTCAATCCCTGCGTCGGGAAGATCTCCTGGAGAAGGAAATGGCAAGCCACTCCAGGATCCTTGCCTGGAGAAACTCCAGTATCCTTGCCTGGAGAATCCCATGGACAGAGGAGTCTGGGGGGCTGCACTCCACGGGGCCACAGACAATCAGCACTGAGTGACGCTCACTTTCACAAATTCGTTTGTACAGAATAGATGATTGGTGATTTGCAGCACATAAGACAGAGAGCACCTAGAACATGTCAGAAGCTTTAAAATCATAATATGTCCTCGTACACAGAGCACTTTAACATGTTACCAGCTTTCACATTTTTTTTAAAGATTTTTCTTTGCTGTGGACCATCTTTAGTCTTTGTTACGTCGCTTCTGTTTTACCTTTTGACTTTTTTTTGGCCACACGGCAAGTGGGAATCTTAGGTCCAGGTCCAGGGATCAAACACCTGTCCCCTGCTCTGAAAGGCAAAGACTTAACCACTGGACCACCTGGGAAATGCCAGGTAGCACATATTTTGAATTAAAAGGAAAAAAAAAACAGCAACAACAGTGGCCCCAGCGCTTTCCAAGAGAAGATTCCACTCAAGGGGACTGCCGTCTCTGTGTGATAATTTCCTCCCGACCTCCTCGCTATTGAATAAAATTCAGGAATACAATTTGCTCAAATCAAACCCCACTTAAGGAGTCCATCCAATTCCCCGAGCCACCAAGTCTGAAGGGGTTAATGCTCTTTTATGCTTGAGATTACCATTTTATGACCCATGCTTTGCGAAAGACCCATTATCATAAAATTGAGAAATCCCATCAAACTCCCCCTCCCAGCTCCTGCCAAGGGAAAGAGAACAAGCGTGTTCCACCCGCTCCCCCCCCCCCAGCAAGTCAGATGGTTATGCTAGGCAATTACCGGGTGACCGCGTCCTGGTCTGTGTGCTGAGGATTAAAAATAAAAATTAAAGTAACGAGGCATGCGTTGGATTTAAGGAAGTGTTGCCATACTTCACTTGTGCTCGTACTGAATTATTTAAACCCTCTCCGCCTGCCCATGCGCATCCACTTGCGTTTGTAGGCTTGTGTTGAGGGGAAGACGAGGGCTTCCTCCTTCCCAGGGAGGGGGAGCCTACGGGAGCTGCTAATTAGTGATGTGATTTTTGTTTAATGAAGGGGAAGGTTGATCTGGGGCTGAGTGTGTTCCCCACCCACAGGAGGCATAGGAAGGATGGGGCGGGGGCGGTCAGGTATTGTTTGACAGGTCATTCTCCGTAGACAAGAGAAGGCCCTCCTCCGGAAGGAGGTCTCTGCCGGGAAAAGGACAATTGATCCGACCCTAATTACGTAATAATCTTCTCATCTCCAATCTGCAGACCCAGGCACACGTCTACACATCCAGTTTCTGGGTGTTTGGACGCCCGCATTCTTGCGTCTCTTAAACCCACCCCACACGAAATCCCAGGCAATTCTTTCCCTGGTTTTGTCTTCCAGTGGTGACCGCAGCAGCTAGCTTTGAAAATACCAATTATCCACCATCTTGGGGCTTTTTTTGTTTGTTTGTTTGTTTTTTTAGAGTATAGCTGATTTATAATGTTGCATTAATTTCAGGTGTACAGCAAAGTCATTCAGTTATACATACAGACAGACCCATACATATGTGTTTGTGTGTGTAGATATGCATGCCTGCATGCATGCTAAGTTGCTTCCATCATGTCTGACTCTCTGCAAACCCATGGACTGTAGACCCCACGCTCCTCTGTCCATGGGATTCTCCAGGCAAGAATCCTGGAGTGAGTTGCCCTGCCCTCCTGCAGGGGGTCTTCCCAACCCAGGGACCGAAACCCAGTTCATCTGCATATCAGGTGGTGCATATCTAGCACCACCTGATAAATCCATAGCCATATCCATGTAATAGGCAACCGACTTCAGGATTCTTGCCTGGAGAATCCCATGGACAGAGGAGCCTGGTAGGCTACAGTCCATGGTATTGCAGAGAGTGGATAAAACTGCAATGAGTAAACAGCAGCCTTGTGCATATACATAGACATAATTACTCCTTGGAAGAAAGTTATGGCCAACCTAGATAGTATATTCAAAAGCAGAGACATTACTTTGCTGATGAAGGTCCGTCTAGTCAAGGCTATGTTTTTTCCAGTGGTCATGTATGGATGTGAGAGTTGGACTGTGAAGAAGGCTGAGCGCCGAAGAATTGATGCGTTTGAACTGTGGTGTTGGAGAAGACTCTTGAGAGTCCCTTGGACTGCAAGGAGATCCAAACAGTCCATCCTAGAGGAAATCAGCTCTGGGATTTCTTTGGAAGGAATGATGCTAAAGCTGAAACTCCAGTACTTTGGCCACCTCATGCGAAGAGTTGACTCATTGGAAAAGACTCTGATGCTGGGAGGGACTGGGGGCAGGGGGAGAAGGGGACGACCGAGGATGAGATGGCTGGATGGCATCACAGACTCGATGAACGTGAGTCTGAGTGAACTCCGGGAGATGGTGATGGACAGGGAGGCCTGGCGTGCTGCGATTCATGGGGTCGCAAAGAGTCGGACACGACTGAGCGACTGAACTGAACTGAACCATAAAGGTAGTTTCAGGCTATTGAGAGCCCCGTGTGCTATACAGCAGGTCTTTATTAGTTACCCATTATCTGTTGCTGTTTTAGAGTAGAAAATGACAACCCACTCCACTAGTCTTGCCTGGAGAATCCCATGGACAGAGGAGCCTGGTGGGCTATGGTCCATAACATCACAAAGAGCTGGACATGACTGAGTGAGTGAGCGTGCATACGTACATACACACACGTGTTGTTGAGTTGCTAAGTCATGGCTGGCTCTTTGGTGACCCCATGGACAGTAACCCACCGGGCTCCTCTGTCCATGGGATTTTTTTCCCAGGCAAGGATACTGGAGTGGGTTGCATGCCCTTCTCCAGGGGACCTTCCTCACCCAGGGATCAAACCCATGTCTCCTGCATTGGCAGGTGGATTCTTTATACACACACATGCACACACACATATATAATGTGTGTATATATACAGATATCTATATAATATACACACACAGTAATATATATTAGTACAATATGTGTGTATATATACAGCTATATATATATTAGTATACTGTGTGGTATACACTTATATATGTGTACACACACATAGGCACACATGTACACACATGTATATGGGTATATGTGTGCACTTGTATACACGTGTGTATACACATGTGAGTGTATGTGTATATAGATGTGTGTACATGTATCTATCAGTACTAGTGCGTACACCCAAGCAGTCCAGAAGAATCAGTTGCTGAACTCCTGGTGTGTATTCTACGATAAATGGACGGTCTAAGGTGTGATTTTGATGGCAGAGTAACAACCACCACTTCTGAGTCTCATGTGAGACCTCGAGTGTCCCTCATTAACGGACCAGATTAAGACAATCTCTCACCAGTTGACTAGGAATTTCACTCAATCCTGGGCTCGCCCCTCCCACCCAGCGAGCCCTTTGGGGTTCTTAAGACAGAAGTGTTGAAACGCGGCTCTCTGGATATGCCGTGTTGAAAGAGGTTTGATCAGGGTTTAGGGGTTTTTCTTTCAACACAGGAATCCCACTCAAAGAGTCCAGGGGGCGGGGGGGAGTTAAAAAGACGTAGAATGTAGAAAATACAGCTCGAATAACTAGCTAGGGGGTTGCCACAACCAGAGTCCTGCCGGCCCCTGTCTGCACGTCTCCAACATGGTGACGACCCTGCATGTCAGCCTCAGCGACTCACCGGACATGAACTCGGGGAAACTCCAGGAGGCGGTCAGGGACAGGGGAGCCTGGAGTGCTGAGGTCCATGGGGTTGCGAAAAGTCGGACACGACCTGGTGAGTGAACAGCAACAAGAAATTATTCCAGAAGGCGGAGAAGCAGAGATGCAGTCTGCACACTGGGCGAAAATATGTGCAAATGATTGATCCGATGAGGACCCAGTGTCCGGGGGACGCTGAGGAACACTTACAATTTGGCAATAGAAAGACGGCCTCCTGTTTGGTAATACAGGGCACGCAGAGGTGAATTCGACATCAGCCTCACGCTGGGACTGAGTTTAGCATCGCCTGGGTACGAGGGCAGTAATAGTTGAGTTTATCAGTGGTGGTAATTCGTCCAGGATTAATGTTTCCTGCTAGTTTGGTGCCAGGTTATGCTTACTGTGAGTAATTAGCTCATGGTTAGTGCTGACCTAGAGTTCCTTGGGTACTGGCTTGGTGCTGAGTGCTGTTACATACTTTAGTATCAGCACGTAGCTCAGGGCTGGCTTTGCTTCGGCCTTTGGTATATTAGTTTTCTTTTAGTTGGATATTAGTATTAGGTTAGTGTTTAGTGCTGCTAATCCGTTTAGTCCTAGCACTTAGCTTTGATGAGTTTGGTAGTTTGCATTAGCGACTAGTTTTGTATTCTGCTCCTAGTGCTGAGTTTGGCGTTAATTTACTATTTAGAAGTATTAATTAGTATTTAGTCCCCTATTACTATTTAGTGTTAGGCTGGCGGTAGCTTTTAATATTCAGTATTCAGTTCAGTCGCTCAGTCGTGTCCGACTCTCTGCGACCCCACGGACCGCAGCACGCCAGGCCTCCCTGTCCATCACCAACTCCCGGAGCGCACTCAGACTCCCGCCCATCGAGTCGGTGAAGCCATCCAGCCACCTCATCTCTGTATTAGTAATTAACTGAGTTTTCGCACTTCCCTGTAGCTCAGATGGTAAAGAATCTTCCTGCAGTGCAGGAGACCTGGGTCCGGAAGGTCCCCTGGAGAAGGGCGCGGCAGCCCACTCCCGTCTTCTGGCCTGGAGAATCCCACGGACAGAGGAGCCAGGCGGGCTGCAGTCCACGGGGTCGCAGAGAGTCGGTCACGACTGAGCGACGAGCGCTGCTGCTAGCTTTCATTAGAATATTAGGCCGGTGTTTGTGAGTATTCATATTTTGTTCTACATTAGTTTTTCACTTGTTTAATACTGGTATTATGTAGTATTTGGTGTTGTTAATTAGTTTCCTTTCAGCATTTAGTTTAATGTCGCTCTGGTGTCTGCTTAGTCCTACTATTTAGTTTTAGTTTTGTCTTATTCAGTATTAATTCAAGATTCAGTATCAGTCATCCATTAGGTGTTAGTTTTAAGTTTAGTACTAGTCTTTGTTTCGTATCTGTACTTAATTTAGTCTTAGTGTCCCAGGGATGGGGGAGCCTGCTGGGCTGCCGTCTAAGGGGTCGCACAGAGTTGGACACAACTGAAGCAACTTAGCAGCAGCAGCAGCAGCAGCAGTCTAGCAGAAGTTATTCAGCTTAGTATATCCTGCCAGTAATTAGTCTCATAATAGCATTTAGCTGGTCATCTGTGTAGCATTTCTTTAGTACAAGTACTTAGTATATACAGCTAGCAAGTACTATTAGTATATGGTTTCAACCTGGTATTTGTTTAGGAGAAGGCAATGGCCCCCCACTCCAGTCCTCTTGCCTGGAAAATCCCAGGGACGGAGGAGCCTGGTGGGCTGCAGTCCATGGGGTCACTAAGAGTCAGACACGACTGAGCAACTTCACTTTCCTTTTTCACTCTCATGCATTGGAGAAGGAAATGACAACCCACTCCAGTACTCTTTCCTGGACAATCCCAGGGATGAAGGAGCCCGGTGGGCTGCCATCTACAGGGTCACACAGAGTCAGACACGACTGAAGTGACTTAGCAGCAGCAGTAATCACTGATACTAGTAATTGATGTTTTTGAGTTGTGGTGTTGGAGAAGACTCTTGAGAGTCCCTTGGACTGCAAGGAGATCCAACCAGTCCATCCGCAAGGAAATCAGTCCTGAATGTTCATTGGAAGGACTGATGCTGAAGCTGAAGCTTTGTCCACTTGATGCGAAGAACTGACTCATTGGAAAACACCCTGATGCTGGGAAAGATTGAAGGCGGGAGGAGAAGGGGACGACAGAGGATGCGATGGTTGGATGGCATCATCGACTCAACAGACATGAGTTTGGGTAAGCTCCCTGAGTTGGTGATGGACAGGGAGGCCTGGCGGGCTGCAGTCCATGGGGTCGCAAAGAGCCAGACACGACTGAGCGACTGAACTGAACTGAACTGAACTGAGTAATTAGTTGCGCATCACCCTGGCACTATTATCTAGTTCTGTGTTAACTTGGTACTAGTTTAGCATGTAGCTTTAACAATGACTTGAGGGTCAGTATTGGTTTTGTATCTAAGTGAAAGCAAAAGCCGCTCAGTCGTGTCCGACTCTTTGTGACCCCACGGACCATACAGTCCATGGGATTCTCCAGGCCAGAATACTGGAGTGGGTAACATTTCCCTTCTCCAGGGAATCTTCCCAACCCGGGGAATCCCGTGGTGCAGGCAGGTTCTTGACTAGCTGAGGCGCCAGGGAAGCCGGGTTTAGTATGCATGTGAATATGAGTATTCTACAGGTGAGGAGCTCCCACTTGACACGTTGACGATCCATTCATCTGATTCTTCGACTCTGAAAACTCTGAATTCTTGGCCACGAACGATGAAAATTCAACCCTTCTGGGTCCTTCCCCCGCCTCCGCTGCTCACCTCGAATTAATAGAGTTAATATTGTGATTCTGCGAGAGGTGTGTCTGCGACTTCAGAGGTCATGCTGCTATACCCATTTCCAACAGGACCCACTGGCTCCTCGGTCTCATAAAATCACCACTTGTATCCCCCGTTCCACCGCGTCCTCCCCTCCCCCGTCAGACCTCAAATGAGATTTGAACAGTTCGTTAAGCTACTTGGCTCCCCCTGCCCCTTCAGACAGGTCTGTGTTTTACGTGCGTGCCGGGTCTTCTCAACAATAAAAGCCAACAACTGCCCTCTCCGGGGCGACGGCTTCCATCGCGTGCACCGTTGAAATGAAGGACTGGAGAGGAAATGAAAATCCAGCCACTGAAACAGCACAGAGGGTGTGAGCGTGCAAAGTCTGAATAACGTTAGAAACGCACCTGAACTTGGCGGAGGTCTTCCCAGCCTGGCCCGCGGAGGTGGCCCACCTCCTGACTTTCCATGTGGGTGTTCCCCTCTGCTTTCCTGCTGCCTGTTCTGGGTGTGGAAATTGTCATTCAGTCGCTCAGTTGTGTCTGATTCTTTGCGACCCCATGGACTGCAGCACGCCAGGCCTCCCTGTCCATGGCCATCTCCCAGAGCTTGCTCAAACTCATGCCCGTCGAGTCGGTGATGCCATCCAACCATCTCATCCTCTGTCGTCCCCTTCTCCTCCTGCCCTCAATCTTTCCCAGCATCAGGGTCTTTCCCAATGAGTTAACACTTAGCATCAGGTGGCCAAAGTACTGGAGCTTCAGCTTCAGCATCAGCCCTTCCAATGAATATTCAAGGGTTGATTTCCTTTAGGATGGACTGGTTGGATCTCATTGCAGCCTGACGGACTCTCAAGAGTCTCCTCCAACGCCACAGTTGGAAAGTATCAATTGTTCGGCGCTCAGCCTTCTTTATGGTTCAGCTCTCACATCCGTACACGACTACTGGAAAAACCATAGCTTTGACTACTCAAACCTTCGTCGGTAAAGTAATGTCTCTGCTTTTTAGTACGCTGTCTAGTTTTGTCTTAGCTTTTCTTCCAAGGAGCAAGTGTCTTTTAATTTCATGGCTGCGGGCATCATCGACAGTGATTTTGGAGCCCAAGAAAATAAAGTCCGTCACTGTTTCCACTGTTGCCCCATCTATTTGATGAAGTGATGGGGCCACATGCCATGATGCTAATTTTTTTGAATGTTGAGTTAGTTAAGCCAGCTTTTTCACTCTCCTCTTTCACTTTCATCAAGAGGCTCTTCGGTAGAAAATGAAGTGATCTCAAAAGTAAAGTTTCTATGACACCGTGTGGAGAACTGATGAGGTGGGCTTGCTTGTCTGTGGTTTAAAAACCAGGTCTGCCCTGTAGTTCAGCGCTGGGGACAGCTTGCACAGAGTCCAAGGGAGAACCAGCTTCTACCCTGCCTTGTGTGGGAGGAGGGCGCCACCGCGCACACAAATAGAGGTTTCACAGCAGCTTCCGAGGTCTGTGCTCCCCAGGGACTAGCTGCAGGAGAAATGGATGTTGCATGACCCCAGAAGAGCGGGTGATGGGACTCGAGGCATCCAAGCAGGAACCTCCAAAGTTGACTTCTATCCTCGGTGGACCACTGACTGATCCTTTGATGGCCAAGGTTCACGGTGCCAGGGACAACCGTTGAACAGGGTCTGGAAGCTTTGCCCCTGAGCTTTTCTGCCTCGGGCAGTCCTTCTAATTTCCTTTTGGATCCTAACACCCTTTCTCCAGCTGTGCCAAGCCATTCATTAGAGACTCTGAAGTCAAAACCGCCTAAGGACTGCGCTGTGGACATCACCATCAGGCTGTGCTCTGAGCCAATATAACGTGACTTCAGACATTACTATGAGGGTGCCTGGTTTCTGTTTAACGGCCCTCCGTTGAGGTCTCTGAGGTCACCGTTTACCATTTGGTGTCCCCTCTTCTCGAGCAGAGGTTTCCAACGTGGCGCTCCGTGTCTACGCAAGCTGGTGAGCACCATCATCTCGGAAAGAGCGATGAAGCCAAACGCCTTTCAGTCTACATGCTGGACAGCTAAAGAGACTGGTCAGCTGCATCCCTTCAGGCCCGAGTCCCTTCCCCAGGACACGCCCGCATCTCTCAACACATTGCACTCAACTGAGGCCACACTGAGAGTGGACTGACCTGGTTGAGATGCCCTGGGGTTTACGTCGTGTTATGCTGTTTTCTGGGGCTTCCCTGCTGGCTCAGTTGGCGAAGAACCGCCTGCTGCGCAGGAGACCCAGGTTGGATCCTTGGGTCGGGAAGATCCCCGGGAGAAGGAAATGGCAACCCACTTGAGTCTTCTCGCCTGAGGAATCCCACAGACAGTGGATAGAGGAGCCCGATGGGCTACGATTTATGGGATTGTGAGAGTCGGACTCGACTTACAGACTAAAAGACCACCCTGTTGCTTTTCTGTCCTTTGCACCCTTGGTTCCCCTACTGGCTCATTGATAACGGCTCACAAACAATCAATCCGGTCATTTTCTCGCCTCACGCAAGTCTTACTAACCTTCAAGCGTGTTGTTAAGATGGCCTTCACGTCAACCGTCTTAAGCCGGCTTGGTTCGAGGTTTACGCGGGGAGAGAAGTGTGCGTCTTCACGACGTCCCTCGGCCTCTTTGTCTCTTTCTTGGATATTGCCCACAGGGCCTTTTTGCTTTGGGAGCACATGTGCGCCAAGCTGTGTGCAAGCATTTGACCCCGAGTGAACGGATGAACTGTTCACACGGTGCGAAAGGGAGGGTGAGGGGGTGGTGGTGAGGGGGATGGAAAAATAAAATCGCTGCAACATGGTTTGAATAAAAGATGACAGTGGGATGAATTCAGACCCGTAAGAAATGCAGACATTTCAGGGTCTCGGAGGACTGCTGTGAACATTTTTTGGGGGGGGCCGGGGGGTGGGGGGTGGGGAAGGGTGCAGAACCGATTAGCATTCTGCGAGTTCGCATGTGAATTTTACTTCTGAACCGTGTCCCGGTGTCAAGGCGCGCGCTTGCCAGGGTGAGCTCTGTAATAATTAGGTTTTGCATAAGCAACCTTCGAAACCTGGCTGCAATTGACTTTCTGCTCCGCACAGCTCCGGCACACATTGACCCTGAGAGTGGGATTGCTCATAGAAATTAGGCAGCGGGGGGCTGGGGGAAGTCTCTTCAAAGAAAACGTTTGTGCCTCTCAGGGCTGAGAGGGAAAAGTCTGCACTGGAAATGAATGAGATTCTCTGACTCGGTTTCTCTTTCAGGAAGGGAGACTCAATGCCTGACCCATGGTTAGCCACGGACCAGGTCCCCACCTGGAATGTGAGCATCTGGGGAGGCTTGTCTGCCCTCTGACAAGAGAGAGGCTTTGTCTCTCTCCCTCTTGCCCTCTGTCTAGCTCCCATCTGTGTAAAGTTCTAGAGGATTCTCTTTGGTGTCTTCTGGGGAAACAGTGAGAAAAGAGCTAAGGCGCTAGGGATGGTCTAGGAGTCACTGTCTTCCTTTTCTCCAGACGGTTCCAAAACTTCTGCTCACTCTCAGCCACCACCTCTGTTTTTCCAAGTGGCTCTTTCTCTGTCTTTATCTGACGATCGTCAATTTTTCTGTCTGTATGTCTACCTATTTATCTACCATCTGCCAATCATCCACCTATCATCGCCTATATAGTTATCTACCACCAATCAAGCTATCTGTCCCCTTTTACCTATCTTTATATCTACCTGTGTCTACATTCATTGGTCTTTGATGTCATTCATCTGTCATTCTATTAATCTACCTACTAACTATGTACCTGTCTATCACTATCGTCTATAACTCTCTCTATGCATCTGCCTATTGCCTATCTACCATCTATCAGCCTGTTTATCTCGTCTACCTTTATATCCAACTACCTCTATGTTCATCTGCCTTTTGGTGGCTCAGACAGTAAAAGGTCTGTCTACAATGCAGGAGACCAGGGTTCAGTCCCTGGTTTGGGAAGATCCCCTGGAGAGGGAAATGGCAATCCACTCCAATATTATTGCCTGGAAAATCCCATGGACAGAGGAAGCTGGTAGGGTCCAGTCCATGGGGTTGAAAAGAGTGGAATACGACTGAGTGACTTCACTTTCACCTCTGTGTTCATCTGCCTTTTATCTGTCATTCTATCAGTCTACCTGCTAACTATGTACCTGTCTATCACTGTCGTCTATAACTCTCATTCATCCGCCTAGTGCTATGTGCCCTCTGTCACCCTAAGATGTGTATGAGAGACAGGTCTAGGAGTCACTGTCTTCCTTTTCTCCAGACGGTTCCAAAACTTCTGCTCACTCTCAGCCACCACCTCTGTTTTTCCAAGTGGCTCTTTCTCTGTCTTTATCTGACGATCGTCAATTTTTCTGTCTGTATGTCTACCTATTTATCTACCATCTGCCAATCATCCACCTATCATCGCCTATATAGTTATCTACCACCAACCAAGCTATCTGTCCCCTTTTACCTATCTTTATATCTACCTGTGTCTACATTCATTGGTCTTTGATGTCATTCATCTGTCATTCTATTAATCTACCTACTAACTATGTACCTGTCTATCACTATCGTCTATAACTCTCTCTATGCATCTGCCTATTGCCTATCTACCATCTATCAGCCTGTTTATCTCGTCTACCTTTATATCCAACTACCTCTATGTTCATCTGCCTTTTGGTGGCTCAGACAGTAAAAGGTCTGTCTACAATGCAGGAGACCAGGGTTCAGTCCCTGGTTTGGGAAGATCCCCTGGAGAGGGAAATGGCAATCCACTCCAATACTATTGCCTGGAAAATCCCATGGACTGAACATTTTTTGGGGGGGGCCGGGGGGTGGGGGGTGGGGAAGGGTGCAGAACCGATTAGCATTCTGCGAGTTCGCATGTGAATTTTACTTCTGAACCGTGTCCCGGTGTCAAGGCGCGCGCTTGCCAGGGTGAGCTCTGTAATAATTAGGTTTTGCATAAGCAACCTTCGAAACCTGGCTGCAATTGACTTTCTGCTCCGCACAGCTCCGGCACACATTGACCCTGAGAGTGGGATTGCTCATAGAAATTAGGCAGCGGGGGGCTGGGGGAAGTCTCTTCAAAGAAAACGTTTGTGCCTCTCAGGGCTGAGAGGGAAAAGTCTGCACTGGAAATGAATGAGATTCTCTGACTCGGTTTCTCTTTCGGGAAGGGAGACTCAATGCCTGACCCATGGTTAGCCACGGACCAGGTCCCCACCTGGAATGTGAGCATCTGGGGAGGCTTGTCTGCCCTCTGACAAGAGAGAGGCTTTGTCTCTCTCCCTCTTGCCCTCTGTCTAGCTCCCATCTGTGTAAAGTTCTAGAGGATTCTCTTTGGTGTCTTCTGGGGAAACAGTGAGAAAAGAGCTAAGGCGCTAGGGATGGTCTAGGAGTCACTGTCTTCCTTTTCTCCAGACGGTTCCAAAACTTCTGCTCACTCTCAGCCACCACCTCTGTTTTTCCAAGTGGCTCTTTCTCTGTCTTTATCTGACGATCGTCAATTTTTCTGTCTGTATGTCTACCTATTTATCTACCATCTGCCAATCATCCACCTATCATCGCCTATATAGTTATCTACCACCAATCAAGCTATCTGTCCCCTTTTACCTATCTTTATATCTACCTGTGTCTACATTCATTGGTCTTTGATGTCATTCATCTGTCATTCTATTAATCTACCTACTAACTATGTACCTGTCTATCACTATCGTCTATAACTCTCTCTATGCATCTGCCTATTGCCTATCTACCATCTATCAGCCTGTTTATCTCGTCTACCTTTATATCCAACTACCTCTATGTTCATCTGCCTTTTGGTGGCTCAGACAGTAAAAGGTCTGTCTACAATGCAGGAGACCAGGGTTCAGTCCCTGGTTTGGGAAGATCCCCTGGAGAGGGAAATGGCAATCCACTCCAATATTATTGCCTGGAAAATCCCATGGACAGAGGAAGCTGGTAGGGTCCAGTCCATGGGGTTGAAAAGAGTGGAATACGACTGAGTGACTTCACTTTCACCTCTGTGTTCATCTGCCTTTTATCTGTCATTCTATCAGTCTACCTGCTAACTATGTACCTGTCTATCACTATCGTCTATAACTCTCATTCATCCGCCTAGTGCCTATGTGCCCTCTGTCACCCTATCTACTTTTTGTCGACTTTTGCGTCTACCTCCATATCCATCTCCCTTTGGTCCACCATTCCATCTCTCAACCCACTTCCCAGGTGTCTCAGTGGTAAAGAACCCACCTGCCAAGGCAGGAGACACCAGGGACGTGGGTTCGATCCCTGGATCAGGAAGATCCCCTGGAGGAGAAGATGGCCACCCGCTCCAGTGTCCTTGCCTGGGGAAATTCCGTGGATGGAGGAGCCTGCTGGGGGACACTCCCTGGGTGGCAAAGAGCTGAACACGGCTGAGCACAGCACAAGCACCTCTATCAAGGCATCTTGCCATCTGCCTCCCTACCCACCCATTTAATGTCTGTCAATCTGTGACTCCATCCACTATGACCCAGCTACCTGTTTATCTACAGTTTCTCAACCTATCTACATTTTGCCTATCTTTATATCGACCTCTATATTCATCTATTTTTTATTTGTCATTCAGCTATCTCCTTACGTGCATGGATCTATCTATCCATATGTGCATGGATCTATCTATCCTTACGTGCAGGGATCTATCTACCCATGCCTCCATCCACCTATCATCTATCTATTTATCTGGGTGCTAAGTTGTTTCAGTCGTGTCTGACCCTTTGTGACCTCATGGACTGTAGCCCTCCAGGTTCCTCTCTCCATGGGATTCTCCAGGCAAGAACACTGGAGTGGGTTGCCATTTCCTCCTCCAGGGAACTCTTCCCAACCCAAGGATAGAACCTGGGTCTCCTGTATTGCAGACGGATTCCTCAACATCTGAGTCTCTGGGGAAGCCCAACATCTCAGGAGGCACAATAAGAAGTGAGGTATGCAATTCTGGTGGAGATCTGATTTTTAAAAAAAGAGTGGCCATCTTTGAAAGCCTTAGATGAGACATTCATGTCCAGGGTTCAACATCACACCGTTGAGTTGTACTGAGTGTCTTGGAGCGCCAGAAAGGAATGACGGATCCCTCTTACTGTCTTTCCATGAAATACACACACACTGCTCCATGGATACAGCAGACTTGTTTGGAATTATCCCGAAGGTGACTCAGTTAAGTGCACCCACAACCTCATGGATGCAATGTCAGCCACAAATCCCATGAACTTGACCACCTGCCTTCCCTTGACCCGAAAGAATTTCCAGCTCCAGGCCTTCCCTGGTGGCCCAGTGGTACAGAATCCACCTGCAATGGAAGGGACAGAGGTTCGGTCCCTGTGTTGGGAAGATCCCCTGACGAAGGAAATGGCCACCCCCTCCAGTATCCTTGCTTGGAGAAGCCCATGGACAGAGGAGCCTGGCGAGGCACAGGGGTTCCTGGGGTCGCAGAGAGTCGGACACGACTAAGCGAGTGAACCTCTAAAGCGCCAGGGGTGTCTGAAACCCGTATCCACCCTGGGTGTGCCGGTTCTCAGACTTCTCTGCTCTGTCTCCTCCTGCCATCAATCTGCTCCTCAGCTCAGTCCTTATTTTTCTAATTCACCTCCAGATTCTTAATATTTATGGCTCCAAAGAAGGCAATACGCGCTTTCCCGGAGAGAAGGATTCTGGCTTAATTCCGTGCCGAGCGCCTCGCTGCCCTCTTCCCGCAGCCGGGATTTGTCACGGCTCCCCCAGCCGATCCATTTTCTGAAATATGTAAAAGCGTGCATTTGAAACACTGATGAGCGCGCATCGCGGGGCCGTGAATCAACGTATTTAAAGATCAGCTCTTACGGCTTGAAAGATACAATGTAATAAATGACTGTAGGAGTTGATTAAATAGTGAAACTCTGCAGAGGCATTTAATCTATCTCCCGCGCCGTTTAACCGGGGGAGCCGGCCGCCCAGAGCGAGACCAGTGATTGCACGTTATGTGACAAGCCATAAAACGAAAAACAGAAAATATACTGGATGGAAAGTAATAATATTGTAATCAAAATGTATCTACTTTACACCGGAGACAAATGCGCAGAGAATAATTCCAGACGGACACACTGTGCCTTGCTTCGGGATGGGTGGGGGTCACGGCTATGAAAGGAGGATTTTTCGGGCTGACTTCAGAGGAGGTGAACTTCTATCGAGCTAAGCTCAGGCCCAGTAGATAACTCTGGAGACCCCGCCCCCACCTTAGGCAACTACAGGTCAAGGTCACCGCTGTGGACATAAACCCTAGCCCTGTCTTCATTGCCACCTCCACTGCGTGTGTTAAAAACAACAGCCTAAAGTGAGTCCTTCTGAGGAAATAATAATCCTGTTGCTGGTGATATGGTTTGCCTTGCTGGTGTAAATTCTTCAAGAGCTCTGTTAGGCATTTCCCAGGGTGTCTGTGACCCACTGCCCACCAACCGGGGCATTTGTAGGAAGAGGAAATCCACCTTCCCCCAGCCCTGGAGACCAGACGTCTGAGGTCCAGGGGTCCCAGAGCTGAGCTCCATCCAGTCTCCAGGGGAGGGTCCTTCCCACCTCTTCTGGCTTCCGGGGCCTCCGGGCGTCCATCCCTGGGCTGGTGGCTGCCTCCCTCCCATCTCCGCCTCCGTCTCCACATGGCTTCTCCTCCATGCCCGTGTCTTTCCTCTTCTGTGTCTATAAGGACCCTGTCCTTGGGCTTAGGGCCACCCTCAGCCAGGAGGACCTCATCTCAGACCCCATCACCTCATCTCAGACCCCATCACCTCTGCAGACTCTGTTTGCAAATGAGCTCCCACTGCTGGTTCCAGGGTGTCAGCCATGAACATTTTGGGGGGTGCGGGCAGGAACCAATCAACCCCTCACAGGTGCACACTCATATGCCCCCTTTCATGGTGTCGGGCACTTGGCCATGTGACTTGTGTGTCCCATGCATGTCAGTGGAGATAGCACAGACAGAAGCTTGAAATGTACCAGCATGCCTGGGTTTGCCCCCGTTGTGAGTCTACATCACCGTGAGAAGAACTTGAACTTGCCCCTTCATCAGGGGTCCCTGAAGGAGACATGAGGAGGCCGGTGCTGTGAGAAGAACTTGAACTTGCCCCTTCATCAGGGGTCCCTGAAGGAGACACGAGGAGCCCGGTGCACACCCTGGGTGCACGTTGGTAGCAGGAGCTTAACAGATGTGCGGTGCAGACCTGGGTCAGCCTGTTCCCTGTAGCTCAGATCTGAAGCCCAGGGTCCTCGGTTTAGCCCAGCACAACTGGACTACAGCTGACCCACAAATCTCCTATGAAAAAATGTTGTGTTTTGGCCGCTGAGTTCCAGGCTGATCTGTCACAGAGTGTTCTTGTGGCAGCAGAGCATGACAATCAGCGTATTTAAAAGCAGAGACATCAACCTGGCCGACAAAGGTCTGTCTAGTCAAAGCTTCGGCTTTTATGCATTAAGTCACGTCTGGATGTGAGAGCTGGAGCATAAAGAAGCCTGAGCACCGAAGAACTGATGCTTTTGAACTGTGTTGCTGGAGAAGACTCCTGAGAGTCCCTCGGACTGCAAGGAGATCCAACTGGTCCATCCTAAAGGAGATCAGTCCCGAATCTTCATTGGAAGGACTGGTGCTAAACTTGAAGCTCCAATCCTTTGGCCACCTGATGCGAAGAGCTGACTCGTTGGAAAAGACCCTGATGCTGGGAAAGACTGAACTTGGGAGGAGAAGGGGGCGACCAAGGATGAGATGGTTGGATGGCACCACCAACTCGACGGACATGAGTTTAAGCAAGCTCTGGATGATAGTCAAGGACAGGGAAGCCTGGTGTGCTGCAGTCCTTGGGGTTGCAAAGACTCGAACACAACTGAGCTACTGAACAATGACAGGAGAGCAGAGCGCAAGGGCAACAGCTGTGATCTTGAAATGCGTTTCCACTCAACGTAGAGAAAGTCGCTAAGGAGACTTTTTAGTGCCTCATGTTATGAACTAGCTCCTCGTGGCTTTAACGAAGAACATACTTGAGCCAAAAAAAAAATTTTTTTTTAGTTCTTTAGGCCTTTTCCCTACAAATGGAGCTATTTTTATGACAGTGATGTCGGAGTGCCCCAAACATTGCAAAATGGTTACACACGCTCCGTCGCAAGATTTTAATAATTACAAAAACATCTGAATACAATTAGAAGTTCCTGTGTAACTCCTCAGTTCCTGTTGGCCTGACGAGATGCCTCTGTGGAGTGAGGAACTGGGAGGCATTCTTTAAGCTACGGGGCAATTTAAGAACAAAACGGAGTCTTTCCTTCTGAGCCGGGGGAGGGAGCGGGTCTCTGGGTTTTAAGGGGCTCTGTGTCCCGCGGGCGATCGTCAGAAGGTCCCCTTGCGCAGAGCACAGCGTGAAACCTGCTATCTCAGCTTCTGGTCTTTGTAGGTTCCCCTCTGGAGCGGAGAGCGGCCAGTCCCCAGAGACCCTTCTCATCATCACTGGACATGAGAGAAGAGTCAAATGGTGGCGGGAGAGCGGGGGGACCCAAGGGAGAAGGTTTGTCCGGGATGTTCCGTGAGGGGGTGAGTCCCCAGAGGAGGAGATAAACAGACTCATCATCTGCTCTTTATCCATCACAACTGTCCCCAGCCTTCTTGGCACCAAGGACGGGTTTCGTGGAAGCCAATTTTTCCAGGGACTGCGGGCTGGTTTCATGACGATCCGAGCACACTGCATTTACCACACATCTGTGTCTATGATTAGGACATCTGTTTCCATCTCAGGTCATCAGGCTTTAGGTCCTGGAGGTTGGGGACCTCTGATTAGGAGGAAGGGTTCTACAAGGACCTCAGCAATTGCGTCTTAGACGCCCACCTAGAGATGGGCACTTCACTCCCAGAGCAGGAAGCAAGGAAAACTCCACGTTGGGGCAGAAAGTCACGTGTTGCTTTAATGCTTCGCCCAAGGGGAGGTGTTGACCTGCAGATGGGTACCACGGAAGCTGGGATGGATGAAGGATGAAGAAGCAGATGGCTCCCGGGCAGCCCTTGATGGCTGTGTTCAACAGTCATAGGTACACAGTTAAGGATGGACAAGGATGTTCATGGGGAAGTGAGACCCACACTCACAATGAGGGTGTGCACAGGAGAGAACTCTGGACGCCTGCAAGTTGGCAGAAAAGTCATTCTGGGTGGAAAAAATCAAACGGTGACGTTGTGTGAAGTGAAGTGAAGGTCACACCATTGTGCCCAACTCTTAGCAAGCCCATAGACTGTACCCCACCAGGCTCCTCTGCCCATGGGATTCTCCAGGCAAGAATACTGGAGTGGGTAGCCTTTCCCTTCTCCAGGGAATCTTTCCCACCCAGGGACTGAACTGGGGTCTCCAACACGGCAGGCAGATTCTTCACCATCTGAGCGGCTATGGAAGCCCCCAGGGTGGTTGAAAGCAGGTTTTCATTTGGGCAGAAGTGACCGAAACCAACGTCCAGGTCTCCATGCAAAGAATTGGGAGACCAGAGAGGACTTCCACAGTGCCCACCGTGAGAAGAGAATTCTTAATAACTAGAGCGATGCGGCACCCTTAACACATGGTACGGCCAACAGCATGCTACGCTCTAGAAGGTTTTCTCTGAAAACCGAGCCTTCAGCATCTCCATCATTGGACGACGCGCTGCATACCCCTTTAAAGTAGAGATGCAGAGGCTTGGACTCTCAAGACGATGTGTAAATGACACCCCCTGATCCTTATATTAAACTAGTGAGGAGAGATGTTTATGAGACAGTCTCCCCCACACATAAGAAATTACAGGAAGAATTGAAGACAGCAGGAAGGATATTTCCCTCAACAAGGCTGCGTGGAAAAGATGGATGTAATTGCAAATGAGGAATTTATGAAATGCATTCGCTATGTTCGTCCTGAAAAGACGGTTACGGTGACAGGCGTCTCTACAGTGCCACCCCACCCCCGTCCCCCACCCCCCCAGGGGCAGCCCTGCTTGGGGTTTGTCTCGATGCTAGGGGCTGTCTTCTTGCCTCTCTTTCATGTTTTTCCTGTCTCGCTTCTCTCTGCCTGTCGAGCAGGGGACTCCCGCATGAACCACACTAACTACCAAACAACCACCATATGACCCAGCAATCCCACTGCTGGGCATATACCCTGAGAAAGCCGAAACCGAAAGAGACACATGCGCCCCTATGTTCATCGCAGCACTTTTTTTATTTAACAACGGCTTGACACGGAAGCAACCTAGGTGTCCATCGACGGATGAGTACCACAGAAACTGTGGTGCATATATACAACGGGATGTTCCTCAGTTTTTTAAAAGGGCGCATTTGAGTCAGTCTCCATGAGGCGGATGAACCCAGAGCCTCTTGCACAGTGTGAAGTCAGTCAGAAAGAGAAAGGCAAATATTGTACATTGACGCGTGCATGTACCGTCTAGAAACGCTGTGCAGGGGCAGCAGTGGGGATGCAGTTGCCATGCTGACGGCCTCGAGTCCCAGGTGGATGACTCAAAAATATGTATGAAATAGTTCAGTACAGTTCAGTCGCTCAGTCATGTCTGACTCTGCAACCCCATGGACTGCAGCACTCCAGGCCTCCCTGTCCATCACCAGCTCCCGGAGCTTGTTCAAACTCATGTCCATCACGTCAATGATGCCATCCAACCATCTCATCCTCTCTCGTCCCCTTCTCCCCCCGCCTTCAATCTTTCCCAGGATCAGGGTCTTCTCCAGTGAGTCAGCTCTTACCATCAGGTGGCCAAAGCATTGGAGTTTCAGCTTCAGCATCAGTCCTTCCAGTGAATATTCAGCACTGATCTCCTTTAGGATGGACTGGCTGGATCTCCTTGCAGTCTCAAGAGTCTTCTCCAGCACCACCACTTAAAAGCATCAGTCCTTCAGCCTTCTTTATGGTCTGACTCTCACAGCTGTCATCATTCATGAGCGCTGGATATATGGCAGACGCCAACACAATACTTTAAAGTGATTATCCTCCAATAAAAAAATAGTGGGGAGGGGGGATGGAAAAAAGGGACTCAGTTGAAAGGACTTTGCTGGTGGACCAGTGGTTAAGACTCCACCTTCCAATGCAGCGGGTGTGTGTTCGACCCCTGGTCAGGGAGCTAAAACTTCACGTGCCTTGCAGCCAAAAAAGAAACAGAAGCAAGATTGCAACCAGTTCAGTAACGACCTTAAAATGGTCCACGTCAAAGAAACATCTTTTAAAAAAGGAAAAAACAATTCAGTGGAACACAGCTGAAACTTGTGTCCAGAAATGCAGAGGAAGGTGAGTCCTGAGAACCTATCCAAGCGCACTGGGCTTACGGTCAATTTTTTTTTTTTCTGGATCTGTGCACCCCTGCCAGGAATTTTAATTATCCCAGAAATTATACATGATAATTCCAGCTTATAAAAAAATCTTTTGTAAAATTAGAACTTGGATTCGTCTTCAGAAAAAAAAAGGAAACCAAAATCCCACTCATCTCGCAGGCGTATTTAGTATCGGAAAAGCAACCGGCATATTTGCATATAATATTCCAAATACGAACCATCTGCTTGCGATACAGCTGAAACAAGGCAGAGTTCACATGAAACAGAGTATCCCTTTATTAAAAAACATTTGCACGAAGTGTTTGCGTGTAGGGACATTTTTCCACACATCCCAAGACAGCTGCTCTAAAATGGTTAATTTTTTTTTTTTGTATTCTACCACATTGAAGAAAAGTTGCAGGCATTGAAATCCAACACATTAATTTTGTCTCACTGAAAACCTTCTGGCTGATTATAGACAAGCTCCGGGGGCCGCCCCACGAGTAAATTCACTTACTCTCATGATGTGGGGATATTCTCCTTTTTCTAATACACTGGGTAGCAGTGACAGTATTGATCTGATGTTATTAGATATATTAAAACTCCAAAACTACTTTTGAAAATATAATAAGTCTGCAAGTTTTCAGAAACTTAAGAACGTTAAAAAAAAAAAAAAGAATAACCCATAACCGAACGTCGGGCAAAATATAATTCTCTCTTATGAATAAAATCATCTTTAGATTCCCAAGAAAAACTCAGAAAAAAAAAATTGTCTGCCAGTTTCTAGCACGGCATGATAAATATCTCTTTGCAAAAACCCCTCTTCGAAGCAGAAATTAAAGGGACAGCATTGTTGGGATTAAATTTCTTCTGGAAAATTAGTGCTGCAGGAAATATCCCCAAAGAGTTGATTGACCCATGTGTTGAGAGTTATCCTTCATGTGATGTGAACTTGCCGTGGCGTGCAGAAAGAGGAAAATGGGACCAGGGAAACATTCCTTAATTAGTACAATTATATCTGTCCATCACCAATTAGGAGGAAATTATAAACCCTTCAGAAATGGAGGAAGGACGTGAAAATCAATTCTTGCTTTTATCCTTTTTTTTTTTTCTGTCATATTGAAACTTCAATGCCCAGAGCTCCGGGGCTTTAAAAAGTCAAACTGAATACAATCCAATTAGGGTTAATTTGATGTCTCATTTGTGGTTCAGTGTGGTGAGCCAGTGACGAGGTTTATGAACCTGGAGCGCACACACAAATTAGCCTCAGTTGCAGCGTCCTGGGTGTAGCCCTTTAAGCAGTACCTTTTCCCATGAACTCGGCGTTCACAGGAGGGCAAAGCATTAAACACACGGGGCTCCGTGTGACCTGCAGACAGCTGTGTCCAGAGACCAAGTACTCAACCCCCTTAAGCAAGGGGGTTCTGGATATGAACTCTTTTTTTTCCTGGAAACACACCTAGTTTCCCAAGGGCCCTGTCCCAGAGTGCTCTCACGGGTAGTGAGTTGGGGCTGAGGTGGGTGAGTTCTCTTTACATGCTCTGTCTGCATCTCGAACCTCTCCTGCCCTGGACCTTCTGCCCCCCTACCCTTCTCCAGCTGCCCAAGAACCCACAGATAGCACCCTTTGCTCTGGAACCATACCAAGAGAGTTCTGTTCAATTAGGCCAAGATACAGTGTCATCCATTCACGCACCTACCCACTTCCAATGCATGCATCCAGCTCTCCACCCACCCATTCCCCCATCCAACCATTTATCCATCCATCCACCCATCCATTCACCTACCCATTCACCCACTTACTCATCCATCCATCCATTCACCCACCCATTCCCCCATCCACGCACATATCCATCCATCCACCCACCCATCCATCCTTTCATCCACCCACACGTCCATCCATCCACCCACCCATCCATCCATCCACCCATCTGTCCATTAATCCATCTATCCACCTATCCATCCATCCATCCATCTATTCACCTACCCATTCACCCATCCACCCACTTATCCATCCATCCATCCATTCACCCACCCATTCCCCCATCCACCCACTTATCCATCCACCCATCCATCCATCCATCCATCTGTCCATTCATCCATCTATCCACCTATCCATCCATCTATCCATCCATCCATTCACCTACCCATTCACCCACTTACTCATCCATCCATCCATTCACCCACCCATTCCCCCATCCACCCACCTATCCATCCATCCACCCACCCACCCATCCTTTCATCCACCCACCCCTCCATCCATCCA